>BDMB01000009.1:1338275-1425558 GCA_016859785.1 Macrotyloma uniflorum | reverse complement strand
TATAGTTATAAAGGAAGAGGTCTGAAAAATTTATCAAGGTTTGAAAAAATTCCAAAACAAGAGGTTTAAAAAATAAATAACAGAAATAGGTGAGTGATGTTTTTCATCTCTTTTGTTCTATTAAATTGATTCATTTAAATTGATTCATTGAAAGTTTCATAAGACCAACTTTTAGAAAATATAAATATACTAAGGTGACAAATATTCTCAAATGTACTTGGGAGGCAAAAGAAATTAGAAAAGAAAATTGAAAATAGTAAACAAAAAAGTTGAACTCATATTTTTTTAGGACAAATAGATACTATTCTAACAAATATATGATAAAGATTATAACATTCATTTTTTTAATAAAGAAACATAAATATATTAATAAAAATGATACCAAAAATAAAAAAAACAATTTCAAATATAATAAAATGTGAATAAAAATATGCTAATAAACTGAAAATTAGATTGAAAAATATGCTAATAATCATCCTTACACCATTCTACCTTACACCATTCTACATTCTTCAAAAACTCTACAATTATTGAAATACTGAATTTGACCCACAAAAATTTAGCAAAGCTCATTTACTTTGTCTTTTTAAATTAATTATCCCACTTTAAACTTGTTAACCATAATATAAACCTAGACAACATGGTAATTCCACTAAATTTTCGAAGAAAAGAAAAGAGTAGTTTTGTGCAGAAGAAACCTAACACCCTTTGAATGAAGATCCAACTCTAGGGTTTGGTGGATCTGGAGGTAGAGGTAGAGGATAGTATTGGCACTGTGGCGAGGCTTGAAAGCACCTCAAAACATTTGGTGATGAAGCTATTTCAAGACCATACTTGTTAGCACTGCCATGGTTGGAAGGACCTTCATCCATTCTCCCAACTGAGGTTGAGGGACCAAGCTCACCAACCATGTGATCATGCAAAGACTTCAACTCATGAACCACTTCACTCATAAGGGGTCTGGCTTTTGGGTCTTGGCGAACACAATGAATAGCTAACCTCATTGTCTTATGAGCACTTTTTGTTGGGTATTTGCCTTCAAGTCTAGGATCCATCAAATAATGAAAATTTGCTTTGTTTCTGAGATGTGGTCGCAACCATTCTATCAAGTTTTGTTCTTCTGTTGGCTTTGTTAGATCCAAGGCTCTTCTTCCAGTCAACATTTCCAGTAGAACAATCCCAAAACTATAAACATTGCTCTCAGAAGTAATGCGTCCTGTGTCAACAACATTCTCAATGTTAACAACCAATTGAATAGAAACTTGTACCATAAACAACATTGAAGCTTAATTATGCATGCATTGTCTCCATGTGTAGTGCATTATGCATAAGTCAAATAATGTGATAAGATGACAGAAATTAAAGAAGAGAAATTTTATGGTGTCCTAATAAAATTTAGAGGTTTTGGTATGCAGTTGATTTTTTAACTAGTAGTTGAATGAGTTTCCATTTTAATGAAGTCATGGCATCTATAAGTTGAAAGAATTTATTCAACTTATAAATCACAAAACCAGTTTTATGTTTTTTTTAATCAGTAAAAGTAAATATGTATTAATTGTAGGTTCAAAGTACCAAAACCCACCATATACACGTACTACAAAGCTTTTTTCTATCTTCCTTGATCAGTTCATATTCATTTTTCAACTTAATACATAAATACAAATTTACCCAGGTTCAAAAATGATTTCCTATATTACCATGTCCTAGTGAGAATGGTATAATCCCTAGATCATTCCTCCAAAACCTAACATTCCAACTACTGATACATGTCCCTTAACCATCTTCAAATTTTCAAAGACATAATATATGGATCAAAACTTAATAATGAGTAACTAAAAGATGATATTATTTGATTTAACCAAGACTATATTGTAAAAATATTTTCTTGCATCAATACATTTATATCTAACATCTCATTTCTAAAAATACAACAATTCCTTTTTTTTTTTACACACATCAAACATCTTTCTATTTTTACCTTTGATTCCATATTAAGCTAGTGTATGTTGCCAAAAGTGATTCACTGAAGTTTCAGGTAGCACTGTTTTTATATTTATCCATTCAGAACATTTTTCTCAACCTCTTTCTATCTTATGGCATGTGAATATAACGTATGAACAAACTAGTTTTACTTACCAAACTCCCTAGATTTATGTTGGGGTCATGGAAACTATGTAACCTTACTATTTTTGGAAAATAAAGATAACTGATGGTCTCTTTCTCTTAAAGTAGAATACCATATGTTCATAGATCCTATTGTATTGACTTTGATAAGTTTATCAGGAAAACAAATTAAACACAGTCTAGATTAAGAATTTTTGTTGTGATTGTATGTTACTTTGAGTAGAACATTTGGTTGAACAAACACGTTAGTGTTGATAACTTTTTAAGTTACAACTTAATGACAGTAAAAAGACTTGATAATATCATCTATAATAAAAGAAATGCATACACTTAAAGACTAAGAAAATTTTCAACCAGTGAAGTCCATGAATTTGATGAAGGAATCAATAAAACTAATACTTATGGGTATTATATGGGCTAAAAGCTATTCAGACTCAAGCATCATAACATTTTCATGACAAATTTAGATGTTTAAGAGTATACTAACCTGTCATCATGTACTCAGGAGCTTCATAGCCATTTATTCGTACTACTTTAGCCATATGAGTTTCTCTCGCAAGACCAAAGTCCCAAAGTTTTGCATTGAAATCCTGAAATAAAATGATATTAAGATGTAGGTAAAGATATGTAGAAAATTAGCATAGTAAGAAATTGCAACATTCAAGTTATTACCATATCCAATAGAATCTTAGAAGTCTTGAAATCTGGAAATATTACGGGCCTTGAAGCTTCCTCAAGTAAAAATGCAAGGCCATTAGCAGCACCAATTGCAATTTTCATCCTCATGGGCCATGTAAGTGGAAGAGTTGCTGCTCGTACATGACATTATAACTTGTTAGTTCTATATCTCTAGCATGTACAATAATCATCAACCCAATTGTTAAGCAAAACAAGTTGACATTGTACTCAAAATCAGATCGAAAGTTCAAGTTACATTATCATAAAATTAAATCCAAATGGGGTTGTTCTTATTTTTTTTTTTTCATCCAATAAGGACAATAAAATAAGGTAATATCATAAAGATTTAATCAAACATTTATATTCAATCCCCTAATTGCATTAGAATCTTCATATTCATTATATATATATATATCATTAAAATAACGAGACATCTTCCACATTAATATTATTACACAAATAGAAATAAATTTACATTTGATCTGAGGAAAGTTATCATTTTCCAACATTAGATTGTACTAATTATGGGTTGATAACTGTGTCTCATGAGATGGAAGTGAAGAAAATGGTGTAGGAATGTAGGAACATAAAGAGTTCAGATTCAAATGGTTATAATTTCAATTTTATTAATAAATTTGGACTCATGTTAAAGAAGGATATTATGAAATTAATGAAATAATTTCATGTCAATGATGTATTAACAATTGGATGTACTTCATCTTTTTATTTCCTCAGTTCCAAGGGTTTTGGATAAAATACTTAAAAGGGTATTATCAAGACATATTGATAAGAGACAAAGTAACTTTTTGAATGATAGAAATCTAATGCATATAGTATAATGGTGGCTAGAAAAGTTGGCTATGAGGGAGAATATGACTTAGTGTCTTAGGAATTCTTATTATATATATGTTGAAAAGATTGGATCTTAATGAGAAGCAGGTGACATGGATCAAACAATAATTGTCATCTTGCATTATATCTATACTTGTTAATGTTGCTCTACAAGTGAGTTCAAATTGCAAAAAGGTCTTCAGGTTGGTGGCAAAATGATTAAGCAATTTATGAGAGAGACAAGAAAAAATATATAGTTATTCACAAGTTATGTAGTGGCTAATTGGAATATGAAAGTTAATTTGCTTATATATGAAAATGACAAAACCTTTGTGTGGAAGACTTCTATATATATAATGTGATGGTGATAAAGAGTATTATAAAGTGTTTTGAATTTACATCAAAACTCAAAGTTAAATTTTTCAAAAATAATTTTGGCATTATTGAATGGTTAAAAAATGGAGAAAATTTGAGGATTTGTTAAATTAGAAAGTATTAATCTTTTTATTTATCTATTTAGAGATCTTAATTTGTACTAGGCCAAGAAGAGAAGTTACATGAAAATTTATAAATGATAAGCATGTGAAATGGAAACACAAAAAATTATCCTTGTTTAATAATCTTTTGTACTCACATCATTATTTTTGTTTTGTTTTTAGGTTGCCTAATAAGGTTAAGAGGATTGAAAGTATTTAAAATGATTTTTTTTAGAGAAATAATAAGCAAAGTATGTGTTGTTCAAGGAGGTATGGAAGTTTAGATTCTTATAAATTCTAAGGAAACACTTCTCACTAAATGTAAATGGAACTTGTTTTTACCAACAACACAATTTGTTGGAAGAAATTTTTGAAAGCTAAGTATAGTGGATAAAGGGGTTTGTTAAAAGAGAAAAATAGTAAAAATACATCAATTTAGGTGGAAGGACTTAAAGAAAGGGAGGGATAACCAATCCCACTTATTTAATAATGTGATAACTTGCAAGATAAAAAATTACATATTTTAATAGATTAATTTGATGGACGTTTATAGAATAGTGTTAAAAAAATTCTATATCACCTAAATCAATTCTTAGAATGTGTTTTATGTATCTATCATGTCACTTAATTTAATATTAATTAATTTAAAATTAAAATTTAATAATTATGATTCTTCAAAACAATATAGTGTAAGCTTGACTTATATAACTTTGTTTAAACAACATGAATAATTAATTATATAAAAAGCAAAGTTTGATAGTTTGGAGAAAATAAAAATTTCTCTTGAGATTTCTTAGGAGGATATAGTTTATCTATTTTGTTATACATGTAAGCAAATATTAACATGTTATTCACATATAATAACATATTAAGATAGATAAGGTATGAGAAAAAAGTTATCAATGAATAATATAAAAAAAAAATGATAGTAGAAACTTTAATGAATACTTTTTACTTACATATGTGAATTAAAGGTAAAAGGAGAAAGATGGAATATGATTTAATGACAATTAATTGGTGTGTGAGAAAAAGAAAGAATGTATTTTTAGAAATGAAGTGTTGGATATAAATTTACTAATGCAAGAAATAGTTTTCTACTATGGTCTTGGATAAAAAAAATGATACTATCCTTTACATTGTGTTTGAATCAGAATATCTATGGTTACTAATCATAGATTTGAGTGAATTTGAAAGGAAATTTTGGATTTGGATAAGGATATTTGAGTTTATCTGTAAGGATGAATTTGAGGGAAGATTTTTGTGTTGAATTGGTGAGAAAGAGTGATAAAAATTCATTGTACTAAGTTGAATATAATCACACTACCTAATCAATTATGTTACTTATTAATTATAATTGATTATGTTTTATCATATAATAAAATCACTTATATATGATGAAATTTTATTTTCACTCACTTCATTCACTCTCTGTTTTTCATTTTGATCTCTATTTTGATATCCAATAAAACACCTATGTGTCTTTCATATGTTAAATTTTGCAACACCGATCATTACCCTCTATGTCTTTTTTTTTTCTTTCTATTATAGTGTCTTTTTCTTTCTATTATAGTGTCTTTTTCTTCATAATTTTCTATCTTATAATCTATGGTCATACTATTATTTAAGTTTTTCATCTATATAGACACAATCACCTTTACTTCTAAGCTGATTTGGTACTTACAATACTATATTTTATTTTTTTTATTCTCATTATATTTTTTTACAAATTTACTTCTTTATTTTTTTATGGATTTAATCTTTATTATTTCCATTATATGGTTTTCTTTTAGTTTAGTTGATATAAAAAAAAAATATGGATTAGGATTAAGTTTTTGTTTACATGTTTAAAGTAATTAAACATGGAATACAAGGACACCATGGTTCTTGCATAAAAAATTATCTATCATTTTTTTTTCACTTTTATTAAATCAATCACATACATTTATAAAACTTTTATTCATTTTTTAATCTAAATAATGTTATTTTTCATTCTAATTCTTTTTCTTTCTTTTCTTTTTTACACTTTCCATCTCTCAATCCAAATAAAAAATTGCTTACTAATTTCTATTATGGTAAATAAACCTAAGATAATGTCTTGGAGGAGTTGTAATGACTGAGGAATATGTATATGTAGTTGGGGTGTTTGGGTTTTTGATGAAAGTTGATCAATTTGTAGAGATTATACAATTCTCACTAGAACATGGTAGTATAGGTTTTGTCACCTCTTATACCTATAATCAATATATATTTTATCTTTGATGATAAAAGAAAGCAAAAATCAACAATGATAATGTAATAATTTTTGTGAAATTGAAACAATCAAAAAATATAATAAATTAGCCACTGTATATAAAGAAAATATTTTTATTTTTACCTTAATTATAAAAAATACGATTCTTTTTTTGACTGAAGCAATAAACATATAATAAAAACTAAAGATTAAAAAGAAAAAGAAAATAATTTTCAAAGGGTACAAGCACTACTGAAAAACTAAGTTAAATATGAATTATTTGGTACATTAGGACATACTGCTGAATAGATGCTTCTCTAAGCTTCCTTGAGACATATACTCATGAACTAGTAGTCTTTTGTCATCCTCAATGCAAAAGCCTATTATTTTAACCACATTTAGATGATTGAGTTCACTGAGATAACTAATTTCATCCTGAAAATACATGAAACAATGAAAATATCTTTATGTAAATTAGAACATTTTGTATATAAAAAAAAGAGCAAATTACAACCTCACAAATTTTGTAAGAAATTCACATAAAATTTATAAGAAATATGAAAAGTTCTAATAATGTTAATTTCTTCCAAAATACACCATTTATGTAATGATCTTTTTTTAAAGGCTTTCAGTGTAATGTATTTAAAACAATTAAAAAGAGTTAATGTGTAAGAAAGATAGAATGATGTGAACATTTCAAGAAATCACAAGACATATAAATTAACTTGCTTAATAAATATGGTGCAAATCAAATAAAGAAAGATAGTAAAGATTAGCATGATCACATACAAGCCATTCCTTATGATCTTGAAAGCCATTTAAGTTGAGTGCCTTCACTGCAATCGGAATCCCTTTTCCAGGCCTTGCTGCACAGTTCCCATATGGAGAAATCCAACCTTTCAACAAAATTCCAAACCCTTCCTCATCATGAAAATTCTCAACCTTAAAAGTCCTCGTTGCCAACATGAGATCATGAAAGGTGAACCTTCGAAGAAGCAAAGAAGCTACAACTAGTTCTTGATCGGGAGCACTTGATCTTGCATGGCTACTTAATGTTCTGTTGGACGAGGATCTTTCACCAATTTCATGTTGTCTGTCAATATCCTTTCTTTCATTTCTTCCTGTTGATTTAGGAGTGGAAATGAAAGCAAATTTAGTAAGGAACATGAAAATATACACGAATTAGACAAATCAATTAGGTTTAAATTTGTAATCTCCGAGAGGATAACAAATGTACATTAATTCAATTTCATTTCACAAGTAATTATAGAAATGGTTTTTAGTTTGGTTTTTGAAAGAGATTTTGTGTTTGTATATATTATGAGAATAAAGAATGGTGGATACCCAATGCATATTAGTACCTAAGGAAAAAGAGAACTATGAATATGATAAATTATATGATTTGAGAAAAAGAGAGAAAAAAAAAATGTGAAGTCAACTAAGTGTTCTTAATATAATTCAGTATAATCATTTATTAAAAGAAAGTTTTTAATTGAAACAAGCAACAAGAAACAAGGTAGAATATATATACCATGAGCTTGATTGATTTTGGTGGAGGAACCTTCCCCTTTGGAACTCCAAAACATGCAACCTAGGAAAAACTTCAATTTCTTCCAAAATCTTGAACCTTCTTCAGCACTACCTTGAACAACATCTTTGTTGTTTCTCCCTCCCATGGATTTGCCCCCAATTGAATTACCAACCCTAATACCAGCAATGCTTTCCATATTTTCAGTTCAAACCCCTGAGAATTTAACACAAACAAATTTCAGCACAAAATTCTTAAAGATGAAAACAAAAGAAGAGAAATGGTAGCTACAAGACACTTTGAAACCTTGTGTTAATTGACCTTAGTATTCTTCAGTGTTTAATTAGATATGTGCATTAGAGGGGTTGAATAAAGCGTGTGAAGCATCGATGTACTTGTTTAAGTATAACTATTTTAATATTTTATGTGGGTCAACGTGTATACTTTTTCTAAATAATAATAATGATAAGAATGAAAAATATAATAATAATAAATGCTAGGATGGCGAGGTGTATTTTGAGTGATTATTTGTGGGGTCTGTTAGTAAATATTTTCATCATCAAAGTCAACAAATTCCAAACGATAAAATTGAGTTTAACAACATAAAATTAAAATAAAAAAACTTTAAAGAAAAAACTATTTATAATTTCTGATTATCAGAAGTGATTTTTGAGTTTAACTTAATTTTATAAAATCATATAAGGTTTATTCTCATTTATATATATTAATTTGACTATATTTTTGAGATATTAATTTGACTATATTTTTGGGTGATCAAAGATCACTAACACATCTTTTTACATCGAGATTTTATTAGTTTGAACATGAAATTATACAATTATGACAAAATAATTATAAAATAATATGTGGGTGAAGAGTAATGTGACAATTTCGTTAAAATAAATTCTAATAGCATATTAGAAATAAATTTTAAATTTAATTAAATCTTATAAAATTGACTTATAAAATAAAATGTATTCCGTACATAATTTTTTTTTATTAAATAGATCCATTAGCTTGCCAAATATTACTATTACTACACCAACCAGGTTAAAAGCTGTAAAAATATGAAAAGTGAATGTGTATAAATGAAGGCAATTAAAAAAACTAAAACAATCAATTATTATTGAGAGAGAAACATATTAACACGTAAAAGCAACACAAATTTTTGAACACAAAGTATTAATTAAGAGTTGATTTATAAAAATAATTTAAACATTTATATAATAAATACGTGAGAGTATTTTAATATATAAATATTTTTATCGTCAATTCATTAAAAATATATTATAAATATAATTTCTAAAGTAATTATCATATAAATTAATAATCTTCAACAATACTTTTTTTTTTTATGATTCCCAAGCTTATGTAAAAAAAGTTTTTGAACTAAAAGAATATATATATAATATATATATATATATATATATATATATAAATTTATCTCGCTAAAAATGATGAGTAAGAGCTTGAACATCTAACCTAACACGAAACCATTTTCAAAAATACACCATAAATGTACTTCAAATCATTTCAATTCTTATTGAGTTTGATAATAATTAAATATCAGTGTAAAAATTGACTTTATATATATAATTAAATAATTAGAAATCACCGATCAGATATATTTTTTTAAATAATTATTACGGAAATGAATAAATTCATATCATATGCTTTGTGATTGAATAACAATATATAAAAGTATTTTACAATATTAGTGTATATATATATATTATATATATTTTTTTTTTTTAATTTTTACAGTAAAAATTGTTAATATTTTTTTATTTATGGACATAGCCTACGAGTAACTTTGTCTCCTAACTTCGCTGGACTGGAAAGTAAATAAAACTAAAAAAAATTATTGAGATATTATTAAAATAATGTTCACAAGTTTAAGAAGGTTAGACACAGAATACATTACTTGGGTATGGAATGGAATGAAACAACACAGAAGTGCTTCGTTTCAGAGAAATGATAGAAGCATTGGTGATCCAACTTCCATGCATACACTTCATTGTGATAGTAATTCCTTGGCTGCAATATGCAGATAACTTCGTTAACCACTGCAGTAACATGCAAGCGTTTCAGAACTCACAGGACTTGGAGATATCTCTAAATTTAAAAAAAAAAAAAAACTAACAAATTAATAGTAACGGATTATAATTATCATTGACCAGGTGATAATATATATATATATATAACTTATCAATGATTTTAAATGATTAAATATTTAAAAAATGTGGTCAAGACTATGACATTAACACATGTATTTTTTAATGAAATTAAATTTTATTCATTCCAATACTATTCTTTGGTCAACAGTCAACACTTTCATAATCTAGCAATAAACATTCACACGTGTCACTATATAAACCACTCACAACACATTTCTTGACTTTGCTTGGTTTGTTAAAGTATGTTCTTAACATATGAATATCGATTCTCTCTATCTATTTTCGTTTTGACTTAGGTTGTTTAAATATGTATTGAATCCAGTTATTACTTATCTATTGTTTCTAGTTTCATCTTTTTGTGATAAATCTTTCTCTCATTTTATTTTGTCAACAATAATTTATTACTGAGTTAACACACATTAATTATAATAATCATTCTTTACAACAATAAATAAATAAATATATAGAGTGTTTAATTAATATAATGTTAATAAGATAAGAGAAAATTACACTTTTTTTTTTATTCTGAGAGATGTAAGTCTTCTTTTTGTTCCATCCATAAAGTGAATTTTTAGTAACTTTGATGTTTCTCAAACAAAAATAACATAATAAGTTTAGAGTTTTCAGGGACTTTTGCTGAACAATATCATCATCTTTCTAAAAAAATTCAAAACTATCTTCTTTATGTGCTTTAAACTAGACTTCCCATCAACAAATTCAAAATTTTTAAAGTTTTAAAGTTTTTTTTAAAAAAAAAATATAAGAAAATGAATAGTAACTTATTCAACTATATCTTAGTGGCTTTAATAATTTATATCTTAATTTATTTTATTTTAGAATTAAAATATATATGGTTAGTATTTATTCTTTCTTTTTTTTTAATTGAATGATAATTTTATCTCAACTATAAGAGTTCAAATTATCAATATGTGATAATAATATAAGTTCAAGAAATAAATTCAAGAAAATAGTATTAAAATGTGTGTATTTGGTGAAAAAATAAATCCTATTATAAATTATGTATAAAATATTTAACTTATAAATTAAAATAATTTTTAATTTCTTTATATGGTAGGATTTAGAGAATATTGATGTAAAATTTTATTGTAAACTTTGAATCATGATTGAAAGATGAAAGTTATTATAACGAAAAATGTATTGATTTGATAGGTCAAAATGATATACCTAAATGTTATTAAGCATCAATATTCCTTTTAATTCATTTAATTTTTTTTTTCATATCTTAAATGTGGTTAAGGAGGGAAAAATTTTGGATCTGTACTTTATTTAAAAAAAAATTAAAATTAATTATTTTATAATTAAAAATTACTCCCTCCATTTATTTTTAATTTTTATTTTTTAAAGATATTTTTTTTAGTTAACTGTTATTTTCAAATTACAATATAACATTAACTGCCATTTTATCATTTATATCCGTGTTTTTCATCTAATTTTTAGTTAGTTTATCTATATGTATTTATTATAAGGTAGAAGTGAAAACGATCAAATAAGAAAGGTTATACATATTATATTAAAATAAAATAAAAATTGTTGTTTTATTAAACAAATATTTAAAAATATACTTCTAAAGAAATAAATGAAGTATCTCAATGTAAAAAATGACTTTGTAGAAAAATAAGTTAATTAATTAATGTTGTTTTGAAAGATGTTGAGTAAAAACCTTTAATATTTTTAAATTAATCATTTATGTATAATTTTTATTTGACTTTTAATTCAATTTTGTTATTGTTTTTCACATGTTTGATCTAAATATCAAACAAGTTATCAATTGTATATTACTCAATTAAGATTATTTTCTATTAAAGTCAAACACAATTAATAAAAAATATTTTTAATTTTTTTTACTGATTTTTCCATTTGGTATTGACTGATTTTTTTTTTCCAATTAACTGATATTGAAAAAAAAAAAAAAAACTAACTATAATCAATCGATATTAGAAAAAAAAAATTCTATCCAAATTTTGATAAAAAATAATATTAATGTTGCTGATTGAAAAATAATTCTTATAAATTATAATTAAAAATAATTATGATAAATGCCAAAAAAATATATTTGATTGATATCTATTGAAAAATAACTTTATCAAAATTAGTCTAAAAAACTTTATCATATATCAATAAAAAATAAAAATGATTATAATAAAAAAATAATTATAATAATCTCAACCAAAAAATAATTCATATTAATATTAATAAAAAAAAAATTGAATGAGATGGTTTAAATAATATCATCTACCAATTTTGATTAAGAAGATCACAATTAATATCAATATATTGGTAAAAAATTTTAACAACATGTGAATCTTAACTAAACCAAAAACACTCAAACTATAGTCAAGTTGGGTTCGTATTAGAAGAATTTTCAAATCTTATTTTTTTAAATAAAATTTGAAATCATGTAATTTTAAATATTTTTATTTTTTTTAGTCACACAATATATTTTATCCTAAAATATTTTTATTTTTCAATAAAAATAATTATTTTCTGTCTAAATATATTGAAAGATTTTAATTTTAAAATATTATTATTAACTACATTTATATGTGAATAAATCGATATCAACTTCTTAATAAAAAAAATATATGTTTATACATATATATATATATAATTATGAAAAAAAAGTTCTAATTTAATAAGAAAGGGTATATCCAATAAAACACATAAAGACTTAGAAAAAAATTACAATTACAAAAAAGAACATTTATTTCATTTTATTACATTTTTATATTAATTTTTAATAAAATAGTATAATATTTTGAGGAAAGTAAATTTATAACAAGCCCCTTTATCTTTAAAAAAAATTAAATTCATAGATAAGTACTAATATAGGAAAATATAGTAACAGGTGTAGGTGTTTACTGGGAAATGTTGAGAGTGTTCAATGTTGACCAATTAATTATATGTGAAATATTAAATATTAATTTTATTAAAATAAATATATATCTTGATTACATTTATTTATAATATTGAAAATCATTTATAAATTATAAATATAAAAAAGAACCTGTCTCTTATAAATTATAATTGTTACTACAACTAATGAGGTGATTATTTTGTTGGTTTTTCTTTTTAATTTTGTGATTAGTTTTCTGGTTTTTCTTCTCCCACCCTCTTAACCTTTATATTTGTGATTCACTAATCTTCTGCTTAACCTTTCACTTCAATTTCTGTGTTATTTAGAGTCTGAATTTTCTATAATTCTAAGTCATCTCACACATACCTTAAATATGAATAATCATAATCAAAGTCTATAATTTTTATTTTATTTTTTAAGTTAGGAGTTTTTAATGCATCCAGTTTTTCTATTTACTCTTTTAATCTTTGTTTGAAAAAGGTTATGAAATTCTGCCTGTTTTGAGGCTTTTGAAAAAGATTTGAATTCACATAAATTTTTTCAAAATTAATTTTTATATTTTTCTTGAAAAAGTTTATCTAAATTTATTGCTACATTTATGACAAAAGAAATTCACACGGAAAATTCGCAAAAGTATTTTACATGGTTAAAATTCCTTTCTTTTTTGTAATAATTAATTTTAAAAATATTATGGGCTAAGTTATAAAATTAGTTTGTCACTTTTTTTTTACTTAAATTGAGTTTAGTTATTTATAATATGAAAAATATTTATTCATAAAATATTTTTTATAAAAAAAAATTAATCATCAATTAAATATTTTTTATAGATTTATTTTTATAAATTTTTTTCATAAATTTTTTTATTAAAATTTTTTTTATAAATTTATTTATGAATTTTTTTTTCATTAGTTTATTTTTGAAAAATTTTCTCATATATTTATTTATAAAAAGAATTTCATAAATTTTTTATGAAAAATAATTTTTTATTAATCTTTTATCTAAATTTATGGTGGTAAAAATTTTATAATAAATTTATAAAAGAAATTATATTTTTTTACTGATTTTAAATATTATTCATATATTTATTTTATTAAAAATATAATTTTTTTAGTAATATAATGTAATTTGTCCAAAAGAAATTAAAATATCTTGTCAAATATAAATTTAGAATTAAATTTATTAATAATTTAAACATATTGATAATTAAAAGTTATTAGAAAATATTTTTTATTTCAAAAAAATTTTCTAAAATTTTTAACCATTCTTATAATTAAAAAAATTTCTATTCTCAACAAGTCTCCTCTTCACTTAACATCAACGTATTATTTATGAAACTGAATTTATGACAACTTTATTATTGATTGAAATGCATTAATTGAATAATGGTCTTATATGTAACGGGTTACTTCGAATCTCACGTCATTTTCAATAAATAGTGTTAATTAATTCTTAAAAACGTTCATTGATTTATTATGCATAACGCAGGTCAATCTCTTTTGAAAATCAGTGTTTTTCTTGAGTGATTGTCAAACCAATTCTGTGTATACTTTGATTTGACCATGGTGCTTTGTTGACCATCTTCATTTTATGGCTTCATAATAACATCTTCAATAATTTCATAATTTTTCTGGTTTAATTTCATTAATAAAGTGTGAGTGAGACTTATATTTTTGTAATATTTAATAAAATTTTATTTAATAATAAAACTTGTGTTTAAAATAATGTTAGAAAATTTGGCATTGTGAATTTTACCCTCTAACATCTTAAATAAAGTCCTATTAGTATTACACATAATTTATTAATGATGACTGGTATTTAAGATTTTTCATCCAGATTAAAAATAACAATAAATGTTTTATTAAAAGAATTTTAGAACTAAACTAATTCCCCCACTTTCTCAATAAATTTATCTTCTACAGATAAAAACGTTAATATATTTTATTTGATGACAAATTCAAAAAAATTCAAAATCAATTAATTTGATTTTTTAAAAAAGACTAAAACACGGTTATTTTAAGAAAATTACTAAATGACCCTGAAATGATATCTCAGCAATAAATTCATCAATATCATTTATTAATTTACTTATTATTATAATTAATAATAATTATTATTACTATAAGAATAATAAATGTTGTGACCCATAATAAATATTAAAGCACCTATTGATAAATACAGGCTCTATATAAACATTCCTTGCTCTTCTTAGTTTGCACATCTCTAATCGTTTGACTCAAACATTTCCATCAGAGGTTTTCCTTCATTTCATAGAAAAACTAACATTTCTCTTATTTTCTGTCATCTAAGAATTTTGTGCTGAAATTTTTGTGTCAAATTTTTAGGTGTCTGAACTGAAACCATGGGGAGCATTGGTGGTATTAAGGCTGGTTCGATGAGTCCTGGTAATTCCAAGGGAGGGAGAAAAGGCAAAGATGATGCTCAAGGTACTACTGAAAAAGGTTCAAGTTTTTGGAAGAAATTGAGGATTTTTCTAGGTTGCATGCTTTTCAGTTCAAAAGAGGAAGCATCCTCCATTGACAAAAACAAACAAGGTGAAGGTATGTAACTTGCTGAACCATTCTTCTCAGAGTTCACCATTTTCTAATCTTTGTCTTCTTATTACATTATTATGTTATTTATGACAATTATTATTTCTCTTTCTTTTAGTTTTTCTCTCTCCATGTGTGCAGGGCACTCAAAATCCACAATTTTTTTTTTCCATATGCCATTTTCTTTTTGGATTTCTCCTTCTGGTTCTTATCTTTTCTAATTTCCATTTACCTTAAATCAAAATCTATATTAATTTCCATTTTTTTAAAGTCTTTTACATTCTTCAGGGGATATATCCAAGGTAAATAAAACTATAAAAAGGAAATGGATGTAAGAGATATGTAACTAGAAAAGGAAAAAAAATTTGAAAAATCCAAAAAAGATCGGAATTATAAATTTTGAAAAAAAATTATGTATATATTATAAATCCTTTGAGAAACCAAAAACAAATTATCAATTCCTTTGTTAAAAAAGGCCGAACTCAATCTAAGTATAGATACTATAGGGTTGCATTTATGGAACTAGTTCTTAAAAATTTGAATAAGCGTGTAAGCTGCAAAATTAAATTAGACTTAAATTAATGTGACCATTCATGTACAATTTTATGATGTTGATTAAATTTCTGATATTTTTTGTTTTCCCTGTAATCAACAGAGAGAAAAGCTAGAAAAGATGTTAGGAACAAAAAGTCAAAAAGATCCTCATCCACCAGCGGAAGCCAGGAATTTATTACAAATTCTTCCCATCTAAGAAGGTTCACTTTTCACGATATTCAGCTGGCAACACAGAATTTTGATTCCAGGAATTTTCTTGGTAGGGGAGGTTTTGGAACTGTGTTCAAAGGTTGGGTTGATGAAAGAGGGAATTCTGCAGCAACTGAAACAAGGATTCCAGTAGCAGTCAAGACTCTCAACCCAAATGGATTTCAAGGTCACAAACAATGGCTTGTATGTGACCCTTCTAACCCTGAATATATTTCATTATTTTTATTAAGTAAACTACATTGATACTCACTGTGATTTCCTCAGATTGCATATGATATATTGTTTTCTAACAACCCCTTTCGATTGATTTGAAAACATTATATTGATTTTGATACTCTTATTTAAAACAAAAATATTCCAATGTGTACCTTCTAAGGAGTTACTGTGAATGTTAAAAAAGACAAGAGTAATGTGCACAATCACAAGATACTGGAGAAGGTGTAGTGCATAATTTGCTCATTTTACTTTGGAACTAAGAGTCATGCTGTAAATTTCTTGCTGAGTGTTTAGGTTAAGAAATAGAATCTCTTCACTTGTTCTGTATTTGGCAGGCTGAGATTAAATATCTGGGTGAACTCTATCATCCTAATCTAGTAAGATTGGTGGGCTATTGCATGGAGGAAGATAAAAGGGTACTCGTATACGAGTACATGTGTCGAGGAAGCTTAGAGAAGTATCTGTTCCAAAGTATGTGGTAATTTTAACTTATTGTTTTATTGAAATTTTAATATGCTAAGATTTAGAAAAGAATGAACCAGTAATATTCTCATGTATCAGGAGGAACTATGCGACTTCCATGGTCTATCAGGATGAAAATTGCAGGGGATGCTGCTAATGGTCTCACATTTTTGCACGAGGAAGCTTCACGAGCAGTAATATTTCGAGATTTCAAGACATCCAATATCCTATTGGATAAGGTAATAATTTGAACATTGCATTTCTTATTATACTAAATTTTTTAACATATATACATCTTTATCAGCATCTTAATATCATTCCATTTCAGGACTTCAACGCAAAACTTTCAGACTTCGGGTTTGCAAAAGATGCCCCAGTAGGAGATAAAAAGCATATATCCACTGAGGTAATGGGAACCGAAGGATATATAGCTCCCGAGTATGTGCTGACAGGTTAGTATATATTCCCAAATGTCTCATTTTCTTATCTATGTTATGATCCTTGCATCTGAATAACTTCTAGTCCTTTGGAAATTTTCAGTGTTCAAGTGTGTACTCCTTTTGTTAAAATCATGACAGTTGACACATATGGTTACTTTACTTACTTTTAATTCTTTAAAAGAAAATGAGAAAAAGTTGTTTGATGAAAAGCTATATCTGTCAAGGGAATAGTTTTACTTCTTTTTTTCATTTCTGATTTCTAGTATCCATTAAATTATACGTGGTTATCCATGCTTACAGGAGAGTCTTCATGTTTAGAAAATTAAAATGGCTGATAGAAAGTGTAGATTGAATTGTTCTGGAAAGGAAAGTGAAGATCATTGTTGGAAGCAAATCCTTGCCGTTAGTTGTTCCTTTCCTGTATTTGAAATTTTGTAGATGATATTGCTGTCTCTTTGAGCCATTAAGTTGCAGAGTTAAAATCTATCAACACTAATGTCTTTGTTCAACCAATAATCACAGACTTCGTGAAGATATGATATTCTATTTTAAGATAAAGAGAGATTCACTTATCTTGCTTTTAGAAAATAGATATAAGAATTTGTTTCCAAAAAGCATAAGATTAGAGAGTCACGTAAATCTAGGGATTTTGGTGCATAAAATTTTGTTTTAGTCAATAGTTGCATAAATTCTCAGTTTTCAAGATAAATAGAGAAACAAATGACATGACTTCAATAAAGGAAAACTCATACAACTTCTGGTTCAAAAATCAACTATACTAAAACCACCAACATTTATAAGGGTACATATAGAATTTCCCTTCTTTCTATCAGTGACTTTTTTCACATTTTTTCATTTATGACATAATACATAATACACATGGAAACAGTGTATGCATAGTTTAAGCTTCAATGTTTCATATGGTGTAATTAAATGTCTACTCTTTTGGAGGTTAACATTAAGCATGTTGTTGACACAGGACACCTCACTTCTAAGAGTGATGTATACAGCTTTGGGATGGTTCTCCTCGAAATGTTGACAGGAAGAAGAGCTGTGGATCAAATGAGGCCTCTTAGAGAGAAAAACTTGGTAGATTGGTTGCGGCCTCGTATAAGGAACAAAGAACATTTTCGTTATGTAATGGATCCTAAATTTGAAGGCCAATATCCATTGAAACAAGCCTATAGGGCAATGAAGTTGGCCATCGACTGTCTTCGTAATGACCCTAAAGCAAGACCTCTTATGAGTGAAGTGGTTCGGGAGTTGCAGTCTTTGCTGGCTCTTGATGATGACATGCCTTCTGGTTCCTCAACCTCAGTTCCCTCACCTTCAATCCCCTCAACCTCACTTGGAAAAATTCATGTAGGCCCTTCCAGCCATGGTGGTGCAAACAAGTATGGCCTTAGAACTGCTCCTGCACCAAATGTTCCATTGCGTTTTCAAGCCTCGCCACTGGGCCAAGATAGCCCTCTAACCCTACCAAAACCCTAGTGTTGAACCTTATCCAAGTCCTAGGGTTGGACCTTCATCAAACCCTAATCTTTAGTTTCTTGTACATTGAACCATTTTTTTTTTCAGAATACAGTGGCATTACCATGCTTTTCAATTTCATTCGCAGTTAACAAATCTAAATTCTGATAGCAATTTAAAGTAAAGAGTAAAATTCTCTCACCTTTTTTTTTTTTTTCTGTTCTGATTGTTAATATTTCCATATTTCTCAAGAAAACAAAAGAAGTTAAGCCTTTTTTTTAAACTATAGTTTTCTGACATTTTTCAAAACTCAATAAATTTATTAGAAAAATGAGGAAAATTAGACACAAAAGATAGAAAATAATTCAATTCAATTAGCCTTATTGGTCGTTTAATGAATCAAAACTGAATAACTCATGGATATGTTAAGTTATTTACACCTTTAAATGTTATAGAGATGGAAAGGAAAGATAAATAATGTAATATATGTAATAAATAAATAAATAAAATTAAAAAAAAAATATCATTTAATATATTAAAAATTAAAGAGCTAAAAATTCAAAATTAATTTTTTTGTGTGGAAGGGACTAATTTTGTGTGTGTGTGTATAGTGACACGTGTAACTGTTTATTGCAATGTGATGAGGGTTTTGACTATTGACCAATGAATAATATGTGAAGTAATAATGAAGTTAAATTTAATTAATAAATTACATGTGTACTGTTATAACCTTGACCACATTTAATTAGAAGATTTAAGAATTTAAAATCATTGAAAAATTATGTGCATAAATAAACACCTGGTCAATGATTATATTCAGTTATATAATAATTAAGTGATTAATTTGTTTGTTTTTTTGTTTTGTTTTGTTTTAGTTTTGAGATATCTCCAAACCCTGTGAGTTCCGAAACCCCTTGCATGATTGCAAAATGATGAACACAGAAACAGGAAATGCTATTGCAGTGGTTTTCAAAGTTCTCTGCAAATTGCATCGAAAGAGTTATTATCACAAAGACATGTGTTTGGATCAGCAATGGTTTTATGCTTTCTCTGAAATAAAGCAGTTCAGTGTTGTTTCATTCCATTACTTATAGCCAAGTAACGTTTCTGTGTCTGATTTTTGAAATAGTTTTAGAATTCTGATTTTTATGCATCCAATATTTCTTATGTTTTTCATTGGTTGCGTTTATAAATTCTGTTTCTTCTGATGTTTTTGGTAATGGCTTGTAACGCTCATAAACTTTTTATCTTAATAAACTTTACTGTTAAATTCATGACAATGTAAAATAATTTTATATATTGATTCAATCAGAAGTCATCACAGGTTATAAATTTGTTGATATTTTAATAATTGTCTTAAAAATTTAATCCTTATACTTGTAGCTAATGCTTATTAAACTCAATAAGAATGAATTTATTTGAAAATGGTCTCATTTATCACAAGTTACATGATTCATAAACTTTTTTTTTTTTTTGAGTTCAAAAACTTTTGCTTCTTGAGCTTGGGCATCATCATATCTTTTCCTTAAATTTATCTCTAAAAACTATTATTAAAAATGATTAGTATTTATAATTATTAACAAAAAAAATGTTTTTTACCCCTTTTTATGTACAGAATTTATTTATAATTTTTTCTTTAATATTTTATAATTAATTTTTTAATTATATTAATTAATTTTCATTACCTTAAAAATGTTAACACACAAGTAGAACAGTGCCTATATTTATACTATATGTAATAATTAGCTTAAAAAATATATTTATAATACTTTTAATTTTTTTCCTTGTCACTTCAAGTTCAGTAGATTATATACTAATCTTTTATTTCTTTTTTCTTTTTAATTAATTAATCCTATACAAGTATTTAATATTTAAATTAAACTCTCAAGAATTTATTATATAGTTGTTTAAATTGTTTTATAATTAATTCTTAATTAATACATTGCGGGTTCAAAAAACAATTTATGTGATTTTTAATAAATTTTTAAGCATGAAAATGTGTTTTCTCTCAACATTCATTGATTATATCCATTGTCTTGATTTGTCCAGAACAAATTCTGATATTCATTCACCAAAGTTTTGAACTTGATTGTTTCACGCATTAGTTAAAAACCTTGTACATATATATCATGAGGATAATCTATTCGACAAAAATATTCTGTTTAATCTATTTTGTATGCCAAAATTATTTAATTAAACTATAAACACATTATTACTTATAATCTAATTTAGTATTTTTAATTTTATCTTTGTGTTGTTAAACCCAATTTTATAATGAAGGGTATGTTGACTTTCATGATGAAAAAAAATTACTAATGGACCCCATATAATTTCTCAAATTTAAATTTCACATACTAACATTTATTATTTATTATTTATTATTCTTATTATCATTATTATTATTTTTTAAGAAAAATATAAACTCATAAAATATTCAAACACAGATGCTTTAATAAGCTCATGAAGCTACACACTCCATTAAAACCATTCTACCTCTAATGCACATATCTTATTAAACACTGAAGAATACTAAGATCAGTTTAAACAAGATTACAAAGTGTGTTCTTACCTAGCAATTCTGTTCTTTGTTTTCATCTTTAAGAATTTTGTGCTGAAATATGTATGTGTTGAATGTTTTAGGGGTCTGAACTGAAAAATGGGGAGCATTGCTGGTATTAGGGCTGGTTCTACAATTGGGGGCAAATCCAATGGAGGGAGAAACTTCAAAGATGTTGTTCAAGGTGCTGCTGAAGAAGGTTCAAGATTTTGGAAGAAATTGAGGATTTTCCTAGGTTGCATGTTTTGGAGTTCCAAAGGGGAAGGTTCCTCCAACAAAATCAGTCAAGGTCATGGTATATATATTCTATCTATTTCCACCATTTTCCTAAGTATTCACACACTTTTCTTGTTTAATTAAAAATTCTTATTTAATTTATACATTGGATTGGCATATAAGTCCCTATTAAAAGACTTAATTTACTCCACATTTTTTTTCTCTTGTTATCAAATCATATCACCTATTGTATTTGTATATTTTTTGCTTTTCTCTTTTAGTTTCAATTTGCATTAGGTGTCCACCACTCTTTCCTCTCACAATATAAACACAAATTATTTTGAAAAACCAACTTAAAAATCAATACCTTTCTCCAAATAAGTTGAACCAAATCTCCATAGATTTTGCATACATATATGTTAACATAATTACTTGTGAAATAAAATTGAATTCGCAATTTTTTCAGTACAAAATGATGTATTTAGTGTATATGTATATGCAAATGAGCAACTCAAGATCTTCTTTGATCCTCTCTGATTACAAATTAGATTTAATTTATGTGTCTAGTTCATGTACATTTTATGTTACTTATTAAATTTGCTTTCATTTCCACTCCTAAATTTTCAGGAAGAAATGGTAGAAATGATATTGATAGACAACATGAAATTGGTGAAAGATCCTCGTCCAACAGAACATTAAGTAGCCATGCAAGATCAAGTGCTCCCGATCAAGAACTAGTTGTAGCTTCTTTGCTTCTTCGAAGGTTCACCTTTCATGATCTTATGTTGGCAACGAGGACTTTTAAGGTTGAGAATTTTCATGATGAGGAAGGGTTTGGAATTTTGTTGAAAGGTTGGATTACTGCATATGGGAATTGTGCAGCAAGGCCTGGAACAGGGATTCCAATTGCAGTGAAGGCACTTAACATTAATGGATTTCAAGATTATAAAGAATGGCTTGTATGTGATTATGCTAATCTTTACTATCTTTCTTTATTTGTTAGTTATATTTATTTGATTTGTTGACATGTAGAGATTTTTTTATAAATAATTAGGAAAAAATTTATATTTATTAAAAATGAAAATAAAGTCAAATTATAATATAAAATATACAGATAAGATATAAATTTCATTTTCTAAATCGACTTTAAAAATGAATTAGACAGTGTAATTACTTTTTATATATATTCTATCTTTTTAAAAGAAATTTTAATTTATTTTTTTTAATATTTTTTTTAATATTGCACTATAATTTACATCACTTACTATTTATATAAATATGATATTGTTAATTAAAAATTGACATTTTTTCCTTTGTTTCATGTATATGCAGGATGAAATTATTTATCTTAGTGAAATTCATCATTTAAATCTGGTTAAATTAGTAGGTTTTTGCCCTGAGGATGACAAAAGGCTTCTTGTATATGAGCATGTAGATGAAGGAAGTTTAGAGAAGCATCTTTTCAAGCGTATGTTCTAATGTATCAATTAATCCATAAATCATGTTCATTTTTTAATAGTGCTTGTATGGTTTTAAAATAAAATGTTTTTTTTTTCATTTTTATTTTATTTTTCATTACTCAGTTATATTTTTACAACTACAAAACTAGAATAAAATAAAAATAAAAATAAAAATGATCTTCTTAAAAATAAACTGAACTGAACAATATTTATTGTGATTGTTTCAATGTCACAAAAATTACAATGTCATTGTTGCCTGTAAATAGGGCATGGTGGACTTTGGTCTTGATTGTGCAGTGTATATAACAATAAATAACATTCACAATTACTGCTTTAGATGAATCTGGTTTGAAACTTTCAATATTCTTGTAATTTCTTCGTGTGACTAAATGTATACAAATTATATGCATGGTTATAAAAAGAAAAGTTACAGAAGATTTCTTAACAATCTAAGGTTGAAAATGATATCTTTCATCAAATGTAAATTTATTTCTAAGCCTTGGACTATTAATATGGAAGATGTCTTGTTATTCTAATGATATTTATCAATATAAAGATTCTAATGCAATTGGAGGATTGAATTATAAATGCTTGATTTATTAACTACAGTATTACCTTATTTTATTGTCCTCATTCAATGAACAAAATAAGAACAATTCCATTTGAACTCACCTTTATGTTAATGTAACTTGTACTCTTAATCTAGCTTTTCTTTTATATAGAATTTAATCTTATTTTGGTTAACATTTGGGTTATTGATTACTTTATTGTTACAGATATATCATAGAGTTAACAAATTATTATTGTCATTTATCAGCAGGAACTAAGCACCTTACATGGCCTACGAGGATGAAAATTGCAATTGGTGCTGCTAATGGCATGGCATTTTTGCATGAGGAAGCTTCAAGACCATTGATATTACGAGATTTTAAGACTTCTAGTATCCTATTGGATAAGGTAATTTACTTGAATGTTTATGCTAATTTTCAAAATATATACTCCTTTACCTACATCTTAACATCATTTTATTGGATAAGGATTACAACACAAAACTTTTGGACTTTGGTTTTGCGAAATATGCTCCAGTGGGAGATGAAATCCATGTAACAACTAAATTGGTAGGATCAAAAGGCTATGAAGCCCCTGAGTATATGATGACAGGTTAGTATACTCTTAAACGTCTCAATTTGTTATCAAAATGCTATGATCCTTGAGTCTGAATAGCTTCTAGTTTATATAATGCTCATAAGTATTAGTTTTATTGATTCGTTCATCTAGTTCATAGTCTTGACCACGTTTGAAATTTTTCAGGAGGACTTGACTTCATGAAATGAAAACCCATAGAACTATTGGTTAAAAAATCATACCAAAACCTCCAATTTTATAAGGATGTCATAGAAAATCTCATCTTTTTATCTGTGTTCTTATCTCATTATTTCCCTACTGACATACACAGTGCATTGCACAGGGAAATAGTGTGTGCACACTGTGCATGATTTAAGCTTCAGTGTTGCATATAGTGGAAGCTTCTACTCCGTTGGTTGTTAACATTAAGAGTGTTGTTGACACAGGACACCTTACTTCGAAGAGCAATGTTTATAGCTTTGGATTGGTTCTACTGGAACTGTTGACAGGAAGAAGAGTCGTAGATCGAACAATGCCTACAGAGGAGCAAAATTTGATGGAATGGTTGGGGCCTCGTCTTAAGAACAAAGAGAATTTTCATTATTTGATGGATCCTAGACTTGAAGGCCAATACCCAACAAAATTTGCTCGTAGGACAATGAAGTTAGCTATTCACTGTCTTCGCCTTGATCCAAAAACAAGACCCCTTATGAGTGAAGTAGTTCATGAGTTGAAGTCTTTGCATGATGAAGACGCCTCAATCTCACTTGGGAGAATGCATATAGGTCCATCCAACCATGGTGATGCTAGCAAGTATGACCTTGGAATAGGTTCATCATCAAATGTTCCAAGGTACTTTCAACCCTTGCCACAGTGCCAAGACTATCCTCTACCTCTACCTCCACCCTCACCAAATCTTATTAGTCTTAGATCTTCATCCAAATCCTAGGGTTGTACCTTCATCCAATTTAGTGTTTGTTTCTTGTGCACATAACTATTTTTTTGTTTCCTATTGAAATTAGTGAGATTCCCATGTTTTCCAGTTCCATGTTGTAGGCCAAACAAATCTAAATAGAGATAGCAATTCAAAGTGCAAAGTAAATGTGCATGACTAAATTGTTATTGAAATCGGTATCACCCTTTATTTATGCATAATGAATGCTATAATCTTTACCATATTTGTTAGGATTAACTTAGCTTTTTGTTTTAAAAATTTGTTGCCTCCGTAGTAAATTTGAATAATTTTTCTTCATAGCACATTTATCTTTTCTATAACTTTGTTTTATGATCACTTCAAGGAATCACCTTTTTTAATTTTTAACTTTTGTTCCGAAATATTTTTCAAAATATAATAAATTTAATCGATGGTTAACTTTAATGGAATTATTTCACAATTTTCATTCTATAAATCAGTTTTCAGAAAGGGACTTGTTTTTTTTTTTTAAAGAATAACCATTTGGTTATTAAAGAGTATATTTACGTGAATATGGAAAGTAATGCAAGGATATAACAATTACAAAAAGAATAATATAATTAAGAAGGAAAAAATTGAATACCTTAAAAACCTTAAGTATAAAATTAAATATTAGTTGTCTTCTTAATATAAATACTATTTTGAATAAGAAAATAAATAATTTTTAATTTTTAAAATTCTTAGAACTTAAAAAAATTTTGGTTCATAGATAGGCTAATAGGAATATATAATGTTTGTATTAAAAAATAAATTATGAGAGTATTTTCACATAATATGACCTAAGTTTAGACATTTCTTATTTAGAAATTTCTTAAATTTATTTTTAAATTTTTTTAAAAATATGTTTTAAGATTTTGTTTGAAAAAAAACAATATTTTAAAAGTTTATTTTTTATTTTCAATAATCCAAATTAAATCCTTAATTTTAAACAATACCAAACCCAAAGATGACATGCCTCAATTTTTAAATTTTGAAGAAAATGTATGCAAGATGTTTGATTTAGATGTATCCAATAGAAAGGCTCAGTTCATAAGCCCCCAAAAGCATTTGAAAGAAGGAAATGGAGAGCTACTTCCATCCAAGATGCATTTAGAGTTTAATCATGAAGGTGAAATTAACAGACTCTTGGTGATTACACTAACAATTCTGTGAGTGATTGCTGTTGTGCAATCATATTAACCATCTTGGCCAACCTAACTCAACAGCTTCAATGTCATTGTGTAGAAAAAAACATTAGCTGCCCTTTTCCATGTCTCTGGCCAGATGATAATCTACTCTAGCATCATAACTGCAGGGAGAACAAATGTTCACAATTTCAATGAATATTACAACTTGAATACAGTATTTCTTATTCATTTCTCAACTATAAATTCTTGAATTTCTATTCCTGTATGCCGAGCACCTCCTTGTACTCTCAACAGAATTTCATCTCCAACTTTCAGTGAGGTCACTGGAATGGCTGTTTTTGACAGTGTATTTCCTGAATAGGAAAATAGACAACACATTAGGAAACTCAACAAACTACCAGAAAAAAAGAATAACTGAATTACCTTGTGGAGGACAAACCAATGCAACAGTTTCTGCATTCTGTAAAAGGATGCTGATAGTTTGATTATCTGATTCTATCTGAAATGACACAATTATTATTACCAGATCAGATTTTTGGATAGGTATCAGCAAACAGCAATAGAAAGACCTGAATTAGTGATAAATTTTTAGTTGTTCAAACGACACAACGAAATTTTTGTTCGTTACTGCCACACAATGTTCATCCTTAATTGTACAAAATGTTTGTTCGTTACTGACAAGGGGGAAATGAAGAGGAAGAGAGAGCATAAGAAAAGAAAATGTTGGACTAGGAAAAAAACCAACTTGAAATGGTTTTTTTAAGAATCAGTTTTATCTCAAAATTAGTTTCCACAAGAAACGTTGTTAAAAACTGACCCTTTGCACTTGGATATCTACTTTTTAGGAGTTTCCATTAACCGCTAAACTGAAGTTATAATCTCTGTATTATCAACGGGCTACATCTTTGAGAATATATTGTTTTACTTGATATATTCCACAGCAAATGCACTATAGTACACTCATTAAAGAAATCAAGCTAAAAATTATAAAGAAACTTTTCAATCAATTTTTTCAACAATGCATTCACAAACCTTTGCCTCTACTAGGATTAGTGGTCTACTTTCTATCTTTACACGGCCAACAATTCCAATTCGTTGCTGACCCTGCTGATCAACTACAATCACTTCTTTTCCTGACTTTAATTCTGACAGGTAGGATGTTCTGCTTCCTGGAACAGCAACATAGGCATGCACTGGTCCCTGTTATGATAAGTAATTGGTTAGAAAGTGTTAATACATGTTCTGAGACAGCAAAATTAACATTGTGAATGAAAAAAGAACAAAAAAGAAAAAAAAAATATTAGAAACATCAAACTTTCATCTTCAAGAAAGTAAATAGGCTGAATTAACCTAATAAATGAGACATGCAAGGTTAGAAAATTCTCAGCTATCAAGTGACTAGGCTAGTGATTCCTCAACATGAGCAGACAATACTTATAGAACATGTAAATTTTATTCAAAAATCATGAAAAATAAGAGGGAAAATATGATCATGATTAATCTACTGCTACAATCAATGCTTGGCCAAAGTCTGCTTTGAAAGTAAAACAATCCTGATTTAACACGAAGCAATAAAAAATTTCTGACACACTAGCAATAAATATATTTTATAGATTATAAATGCTGTCAAATCTTTAAAATTACTTGAAACTAATGAACTTTTATATAGCGTAGAAAATCCACATTGGAAGGTGGTATTACACGCGTAATTCCATATAACTGATACCTTTTCCCAAAAAGGTTTTGATAGCTGATCTCACACTGTCACCCCATTTTTGTGAATGAAAAGAGAGATGATTTTATACAAGATCAAAGGCAATGAATATATTAATTTCAAGCTTGTGTACACAACTTACTGCATTCACCCGAAAAGGCCTGCTTGCAATGTAATTTGACTCCAAGCATTCCGAGTGAACAAGAAATAATCCTCTGGCAAAAGAACCAACCTGTTGCAAATATTTTGACAATAAGAATCGAAGCATCACAGGATTAGCCAAGAAATAATTTAAATTTTGCAGAGGAAACCAATAAGTACCAGAAGTCCTTCACCAGGTCTCATTAGACTGCAGAGATCTACACAAACGCGATCCCCCATTCCAGTCACTTGAATATGTGTCACAGTGGCTTTGGTCAAGCTCAGTAGATTGCTTTCTTCCATTCTTCTGTCAAAATATGCCTGACAGGGTCCAACTGAAATAAGAGGTCAAGCTAATTACTGAAGAAGTCTCATTTAGGTACAGAATACCTTTAGCTCGAGAACAGGTTCAACATCTTCAACTTTCATGACTATGCCATCTAAACCATGTTCAAGTGCCTATAAAATCCAAAAAAGGTTGCTACAGTGAGAAGAGAGTTAAAGCTGAAAGAAAAAGAGTAATATTATATACGGTCACACGAGCTTCAACTCTGTAAAGTTTACTTCATTAGTCTCCTTATATACCTCAAGAAACACCTGAGCTTCAGATGTATTATTAGAGATGGCAAACACGGTCTTTTGGCTTCTTTGAAATGCAGCTATTATATTTTCAGCCGGTATTACCTTAGAAAATGAAAAAAAAAAAAAAAAACAAAGAAAATTATAGAAAATGAGAAATGTAAATTATTGAAAACAAACTATATTATACTTTTAGAAGAAGTAGATTTTGTTGCAGAAATTGATGTCAGACAAGATCAAGCCAGAAAAAAAATGGTTTTGAGGTGATGCAGTCAACGTAATAAAGAGTTAAAATTGGTATATAAACTATAGGCAAAATCATTCATGGATAACAAGTGCGCAAACTATTCCATCATAATTCTTATAGCAACCTACAACGAACATACCTGCCAATCTAGTAAATTAACTACAATGTTCTCTGCCTGCTCAGCCTCTGGTCTAAGTCCCTCTAGTTCTTCTGGGTTCGAAACGTCAAAAATTGTGGCTACCCTTTTACTTTGTTCATCCAAAACCTCTCCCTCATTAACAAAAAGTGGGTGTATTACTGCAATGGCTGTACCCCACCAAGACCAAAATTCCAAATTCATAAAATTAGACATGCTTGTATATAAATACCAGTTCACCAATAACACAAACTCTACTTTACTCATAGCCAAAAAATGTGTTAAGTACAAAACAATTATGGTCATCTTATCTTATTTATGGTGAACAGAACACTAAAGGGATTTAATTTTGACTTGTTTTTACAAAATGTCAATACAAAACATTTTGCCACTATCATGTATTAAAAAATTGAAGATCACCAGAATGCATTCATCAATCATGGCCACATTCATTTTACATTGGTAGCCGAGAGCTTAACACAAGCCTCCTCCTTTACCTGGATTAGAACCACCTACGAAAAAGGAGAGGAAAACCAACAATCACATTGGAGAATGTTGTTTAGAGGGATCTCATCGTAAACAATATCTCTGAAAATCTTATCTTTAACGGAGCAGAATAGCATAGGATGATTTATGCAACCAATCTCACCTAATAGCATAAGGCTTTTGTTGTATGTTTTGTTTGCATCTTCAATCATGGATTGTCTGATGTACGACAAAACTTTTATAATTATCATTTGTAAAGTCATTCGTAGTGATTGACTCCCAATTGATTGAGATTGTAAATATTTTTACATTTTCAGTCTATCCAAATAAAATTCAAACAAAAAAACATCATGGGTAATAGAATTTCCTTCCAAATGAAGAACTTACAAGACCAATCATGAGCAAGATGTCGATGGTGTGATGAGAAAACGAAAGTATTCCATCCTCTCTCTACTGCAGCAGTCATTACCTGCTTGTTGGTGGTCCATATCCACACTCTCTTGGATAGTTTAGCACTCTCATCCACCGATGTCCAAGAAGGAGAATAAGAAGAAGGCATCGAGGAACAAGGACTATTATGTCTATGCCGCAAAAGGGTCTTCCCAGAATGAAGAGAATTAAAGTTGGAATAAAAGTTTGTGGCTCGAATCTTCGGAGTGTCTGTGGACAACCAAGACAATTGGGGGAAAGTGGTGGATGAAACAGAGAAAGATGAAGAAGTAGGTGCTATTGAAGAGAGGTGAGAGATGCAAATATGAGACAAGAGTGTCATCCTATGTTGTTGTGGTTACTTTGCAACAGCAACTAGTGACTGTGTCAGCAACAATAACCTCATCTCTCTCAATTCTTCTTCTTTTTTTCCCTATTTTCTTTTGGTTCATCCCTAATCTGTTTAAGTCACGTGACATTGGTCCAACTAGAAATGGGTACTACGGCTGTTCGGGGTACACTTTGGTTCGATTTTTTCTTAAAATATATCTGAATCAGATATAAAAATTATTTGCGGTTTGATTTGGTTCGATTTGAAATAAAAATAAATCTGAACCAATTTAAACCAATCTAAACTAATTTTAGCAGTTTGGTTTGAATCGATTTTTGCGATTTTTTTTTAACTTGACCCACAATCAAGTGTTCAATTGAGTTAGAACAAAATAAAATCATAATAATGAAGTTTTTTAAGTAGCGTTTAACAAAATATAAGCTGTAACAGATGAATATTACTAAAAAAAATAACCCTAGTAAAAACGAAATTAATTGAAATAAAAACCTTAATCCCTAAACTGAAACCGAGAATCTTAAATCCTAAACCCTAAAATGAAATCGGGAAATAATAGAACATTTATTCAATGAAAATCGAAAATGAATCATAAGACAAATTGATGTGGAATTAAAATCAAAATATGAAAATCGAAAGAGGAAAGAATAAGAAAGGAAACATATTAATGAAGAAATGAAATAAAAAAAATCTGACCGCTTAGGATAAAAAGAGTAATTAGATAGAGAGTGATGTGTGATGAAGATGGATTTGAATAAGAGTTAATGATGAGATAATTAAATCATAGTAAAAAAGTTTCAAGTAAAGAACCTTAAAATGCGCGTATAACAAAATGAAAATTGTAATAAACAACAGTAGGTTTTCTTTGCAAAATAAAATTAAAAATAAATATAATATTATTTAATAATTACGGTTTGGTTCGGTTTTGAAATACCAAACTGCAAACTGAATCGAATTGCGCGATTCTGAAAAAAAAATCCAAAGTGATCTAAAAACTTGCGGTTTGGTTCTGAACACCCTTAATGGGTATGTTATAATACTCGTATTTTTTAGTCTCTTTTAATTTTAATTATTTAATTTTGAATTACATATCATTTTAATTCTTATATCTTTTTATGCAATTTTAATAGTTTTTAATTATTCGTGAGGTCGATAAAATTTTCATTTAATTATTTTCATAATTTTCTTTCATCTTATTTTACTTAGAAAGTAATTATGAACCTAACTCACCTTCAAAACCAGTTTAAAAGGGATTATGGGTCTAATTTACCCTCAAAACCAGTTCAAAAGATAAGATTTACACTTCACTTATATACTATAATTTGTGGGATTTCCTACAATTTTTTTTATTCTCTTTTACGGGTGTATCCAAAATCATTTTTTCTTACGTCAATTTCTAATAACCAATAAGTCATTCAAGAGAAAAAGTATGAGATGTGATAAGTATAATATAGTTTGTGAAGGTTAAATAACAATATATGCAGAAAATTTAAATATCTCATTATTCAGTTTAATGAACCAAAGCCAAGTTTGCAAAAGCACAACATGAGTCATGCTACACCAATACCAGCAAGCACATAAAAAGTGGCTGAGAGCACACAATTCCAGTTAGAATTGTGAAAAGGCATGTGGAATTTTGGTGGAGAACTCAAGCAAGAGGACATGTTTGTAAGGCTTTTGTGGGGTCACAATAGTTGATGGGAAATTAGGGTGATTCACAGAGTCAGGGAATGCTTGACTCTCTAAACACAGTGCTGAACGTGGCTGATAAACAAACCCTCCTTTTCCCTTCTCATTCTTGACAAAATTAGCAGTGTAGAACTGCAAACCAGGAGCATTTGTGAAGAGTTTCATCACTCTCCCTGACTTCTTATCCACCACTATGGCAGCAAGCTTGGTCTCTTTGCCTTTTGCACCGTCAAGCACATAGTTTATGTCGTAGCCATTGGTCTTAGGCAATTGGTTGATCCTTTCCCCAACAGTGTGTGGCTCAAGGAAGTCATATGGGGTTCCCTTCACAGAGGCAAATTTGCCAGTGGGAATGAGATGGTCATCCAAAAGGGTCACTTGGGATCCAAAGATCTGAACCACTTCATGTAGAATGTTGCCACTGTTGTGGTTTCCTAGGTTCCAGTATGCATGGTTCAACAGATTCACAGGGGTAGGCTTGTTTAGGGCCTTTGCTTTCATGATTATACTCAGTGAGTTTTTCTCAAGAATGTAGCTCACAGTTACTAGCAGGTCCCCAGGAAATCCTGAAAAACAAATATTGAATCATAATTGAAATGATGGAAGAACTAATTTTATCTAATAGATACACTTGGAAGGCATAAAGAAAAACTTGTAAATATAAATGACTAAATTAAAACCAAAAATAAGATGAGAAAGCAAAGTGTAAATTAACTTAGCCACATAAATATAAGTTTCATGGTTCAGAAAAATGAAAAAAATAATAGCACTGCTTAATTACCTCCTTCACCATCAAAACTGCGGTAACTGAATGTTATTCTGGGTTTGGCACCACCTTTTCTATACCTTACCACATTCCAAAGAACATCACTGAATGCTTTGGGTCCAGCTATAAATAAAATCAGTGAGAGAGCATGACTTAGTCTTTCTGAGATTTGTGGTGAAGCAAATGAAGAAATATTGCAGCATCAGGGAGCATAAAATCATAAAAAGAAAATTGTGCTCAATTATATTTATGGTAAAAGATGTTTACAATGAAGTGTGTTGTTTCCTTCATTAGCAACTAATTTGTAATGGATTCCATTGAGAGTGAACTGAGCTCCTCCAATTCTGTTACCGACCCGACCAACAGTAGCTCCAAAGTATGATGAATCATTCTGCAAAATATTTTGTCATTTCAATCACTGTTAACTTTCACTTCTTTGTCCCATAATAATGGTAAAATGAAAAGTCTTTAAATAAATGTCATTTTAGTTCACAGTTTTTTTATAAAGGAAATATACAAAAATTTCCTAAGTCATTTTCATTTTCATTGAATTTTAATTTTTAATTTATGTATCTGTCATATTAATTTCTTATTGACTGCTACACATTTAAAAGAAAATTTCTTTTATTCAATAGAATATACCAAGATGTTGACTAAACATGTTTGGACTTTTCCCCTCGATATCTGGATCTGATCAGACTCAAAACTATATTTATAACATTTCTGAATAAACTTAAATTATTTTTAAATCTCAAAGCCAAAGTTGACGTTTTCCTCTCCTTTTATATCTATCTTCTGTTCATCGTAATTACGATATGGAGATATTGATTTTTGGTGAACTTTTTATGCAGAAAATTCAAATTTTAGTGTAACTTACGAGTGTATATCTATTACCTTTATTTTCATCAAGAATATACGAACTGTTCTACATACAACCACTAAACCTTTTTCTCATAGAATTGTTGGTAGTCTCAGATATATTTGGACTAAATATCCAGAAAGACTTCAACAAGAAGAAGAAAATTGAAGAAAAACAAGAATTCAAAAATGAATACATATAGAAGGAAATAGTTATATATTATGACTTACAGTGTATGTCTTGGGAGAATCATAACCAAGAACAATATCACCCAACACTCCTTCACAGTGAAAGAAAACATAATGAATGTCTTAAAATGCATAAAAGAAAGCAATAAAGAAAGGCTTGAAGAAGTACCATTTTTATCTGGAAGTATGACAGACACAAGTGTGGCACCCCAGTTGGTAACCTTTATAGAAAGATCACCTTGCTTCAGCTCAAATAACCTAATATCATCCTTCTTCTTATAAGAGCCATGGACAAAACCAGAAGTAGCTAAGAACAGAAGACACAACAACACAAAGATCTTGGTCATTATACTTTGCTACCAAGCATTTAAGGAAACTGAGAATGCTGTTTTCTGGGATGCTAAAAAGTTCAGTTCTTTGTGGCTTGAAATTTCAGTACTTAATAGAAAATTCAAACTAGATCCAATGGGATATTTAATATATGGAGCCAAGTTCATTGTAAGTGGTTCTTAGTTGTCATCTTGCTGTACTATCAAGTCAACAACTTTAAATAATTCTTCAACTTTTCAGGATTTACTTTTAGTTTTCTAAAATAATTACTTTTTTATTTTGATAACAGTCTTTTGTTTTTTATTGGATGGAAAAAATTATATATAGTGTAATACTTACATTTTAGAAGAAATTGATAAGGTATTTTATAGTTTTTATAAAATATTAACTTTCTTTTCTTATTTATTTCTATAAAGTATTATGATTGTGTGTTTTTTATTATTTAATAATAAGAAAATAATTTTATAAATAATTAATAATGAGAATACTTTTGATACATTAGTAACCTTGTTTTGAAAAATCAATAAAATTAACTAAATTAATTATTTTATTGATATGGGTCATTTTGTTAGAAATATCTTATATTATTAAGAATAAGAAAAAATTAATTTTTTCTTAGAAATAATAAACGTAAAATATGTATTCACCATGTGAACTCATCATGTTGACATAAGATATAATTTGAAGTAATCATTCAATTATCTAAGTCCTATATAAAAACTATTAATACATTCTAACTCTGATAAACTAACATGTTTACATGAATTGTTGAAGAATTAATACATATAATTAATCAATATATTTTTATTTAAATATTAGATATATGAATTTTAAAAGAAAAGCAAGAAAAAAAAATTGAAGCAGATTTGCAAAATAAATGCTTTGGGCCTACAGATGCAGTAGCAGCCGGCGGCTCTTTTCTGACACAAATTATTATTGTAATTATCTTCTTACATTATCCAATAAAAATATTGTTTAACACTTAATTATATTATATGTTATTAAAATTATCTTCGATCATAATAACTCAAATAAATTATTTTTTATATTAAAAAAATAAAATATAAATTCTACCGTTATTACAAAACAGTTTATATAATTGTATTCTAATAGATTTTTTTTTTTAATTTATTACTTTATTTTTTAAATTAAATTTTATTATGATATATAATAATATTTATTAATATAAATTAATTAAAAATTAATTAATTAAATTATTGATAATATATAATGATATTTTAATTTAAAAATAATATTAAATAACAGTTACTCATAAAGGTTTTTTATGTAGAAGTTTATTTTCTTTATTTATTTTTATTTATAAATAAGATTTGATTGGTGAAGAATTTTTAATGTTTATTAAATGATTTACTATTTCAAACTCCAATAAAAAAATTACTTTAAATAATTTATATTTTATTTAAATATTTTAATAAATATATCTCGTTAAAGATATTCTATGAAAACTATTAAGAAAAACATACTTTTATATATATGGATCTTTAACCAAAGTTGTAATTTCATTCCCAACTTAAAACATAAGTACCACTTTATAATAATAATAAAATAAAAACTATTAAAGTATTATTACAAATAGATTCCATTATTTTATCGTTTTATTTCTTATATTTAATATTTAAAAATTATTTATTTTAGTCCTTACACACATTTTTTTATTCTTTTTATTCTTTATAATATATTTTAATTTAAAGTACCTGCACTTTGCAAAAGTTAACAGAGTGCTAACTGTTATGCATAGTTTCACTGGTCATTACAAGCCAAAATATGAAGATGAACTTTGGACGGATTTTTATCTTCCTTCAACTAAATTTGTCCTCACTTGAAGCTGTGTAGGAGTGTTACAACATACAAGAAGAAAATGGAATGACAAGATTGTGGTAAGCATGTCAAGAGTGACATGATTGATTTCTAGGTATTCTTTTTGTCCTAACTTACATCTTGTGTTCTATATCCTACTTTGACATCCTATGGAATGATAGAGAGGTAATTTTGGAGTGTACTGCTAGCCTTTTCAGTTGAGCTTAATTGCTCCTAAACATTTTTCTGAATGAAGAACAAGAAGAGATACTAATGAGGAGAATTGAGTTCTGAAATGCAATGGTTGATGTAATCAACATTGGAAGGAGGTGTGATTGTCTTGGGAAGAGTAAATGGCCATTGAGGTTGAAGGAACGTGAAGTTTCCACCCTGAGAACTTGAAGATGATGATGATATGTTTAAGTAGCCTGTTAAGCATGTTTTCCCATTCTGGTTCAAGGAATTGGAAGATTCAAGTTGAGGATGTTCCCCAAGTTTCAGGCTCAATCCTGAACCTAAAATCTCTCCATCACCCTTGTTCAAACTGCTTGATCTTTGTCCCCTTATAGATGAAACTGCAGCAGCTATTGTGGACCGAAGATTTGTGTCTGTGCTGATTTCTTTGGTTAGTTTTTCTGCCAAAGCCTCCCTGAAAGGAGTTTGGTTCTTGAAGCACTGTTGGTAGAACTGTTCATGAAATTGGTTTCCCATATTGAATGGCTTGATGTGAGTTTTTTCAATAGACATAGTGCCATTGATAGGAAGTCCCTTGCTGCAAAAGGATAGTGGAATGTTGGACTTTGGGTAGCAAAAGTTTAGACTTAATGGAGGGAATCTTGGGCTTGAAGCAAACCTTGAAGGTGAAAAATGGACATGAGTTGATGAGAAGGATGGATCAGAAGTCAAGTCTAGAGTGATTGTTGGAAACAAATGTGCAGAAGGGATTGGTAACAAGGCTTGTTTTGCTCTTGGTTGATCTAAAAGACTCAAACTCACACCACTAAACATTGTAGGAGAATTTTCAAAAGAGCCATAACTTTGATGTGTAGGCTGAGATGTTGAAGAGCCTGATAACAACATGGAAACAGCAGCAGAAGTGGTGGAAGCCATGGCTGTGGCTGAAGCTGGAATTGGGTGATTGTGAGTTCCTTGATATGTGGTGATTAAGATGGAGATGTCCTCAGCACATCTTTGAACCTATGGTCATGCATTCAGTTTTGAGTATTCTAACCCTGCTGTACATCTTAATCAGTATAAAATTAACTTCATTGCTCCCTTTGGATAAACTTTATCCTTTAATATTTATAACAGAAGAAAATAAAGAAAGAATAGTAAATTCAATTTTTACAAGATAAAGATTCAATTCGCATAAACTTATCCATACATATTTATAGAAAAAAACCTTCTTATTTTATTTTTCTAAGTACTTCTAAAGAATTTTATTCAAACTAGACCCTTTCTTATTTTAATTTTTTTACTAGTACTTACAAAGAATTTTGTTCTAACTTATATACTTCTGCTTTTGAGAGAGTTAGATAAAAGTGTTTGAATAGAAATTAAGTAAGCAAATTGATTTTAGCTTAAAAGAGAAACTGAGTTATTTTATTCTTCTTTATGTACTTCCTGAGAATTTTATTCAAATAGGACTTAAAAATGTGATGTTGATGAATACCTGTTTCCTGACCGGGCATGCTGGAGCAAGCGTGCAACGATAGTATGCTCTTGGACATGGATTTCCTTTTGCTATCTTCTGTCCATATTTCCTCCAGTGACATCCATCATGCATCTGTTTGAAAGGCATAACATTTGTTATTTCACAAGGAAAAAGAAAAGGACTACAAAAACTACTGAGTTTTGAGATTACAATTTTGATATAAACCTCAAAGAATATACTAGAACGTTGGTGATATGATATGATTTATACATAAGTAGTAGTAGTAATAGAATTTTTCATAAACACTAACCGTGGGAGTATCACATCTAGCTCTCACACAAACTCTAGCTCTCTTGGTGGAGGGTGTTTGATCGGAAATTTCATCACCTCCATCTTTGGTCCTTTCTGATTTATTTGCTGAATCTTCTTCCTTAAGTTCTTCTGAGGTGTTCTTGGGGCTCATATCAGATACCTGCTCCTTGGAAGACACATTTTTGGAGTCTAAACCAAGGGTAAGGCAGGGTTCCAAATCTTCATTTTCTTTATGTTTGCTAGAGTTATCAATTATTCCATCCTTTTTAGGTTCCCTTGGACTTCTTCCAAGGCATAGTGACACAAGTTTAGGTTCCTCTACTTCATCAGGGGAAGCAGGTGAATCTTCCACACCTTTCTTGGAAGTTTCTCTATGAAGGATGTCAAAGAAACGAAGTTGAAGTGAGTGGTAATCATTTTCAACTTTTTCTAGCAACCTCTTCAATCTTTCATTTTCTTCTTTCACCTTACCCATCTCAACTTTAGCAGATTTGAGTTTATCTTCCTATATTTCAAGAACAATAGCATAAAGCTATTAGTTAGTCAGTACATACTTTCAAAGACAAACAATAGGGTTGAAACTAGAAGAAAATAATTTCTTCTTATTTCTTATTTGTGTGTCATTTTAATAATTATATGCAGAACTACAGAATAGTTCCCTTAATAAAGTAGTAGAATTTAACATATTCAAATATTAATACCCGAAACAAGTTCACTAATCTGACACTTAGCCTATAGTTTGCATTACCTCAACAACATCATTTGCATATTTATTTGCCAATTCTGTGAATAAAGGTTTCATTGAACCTAATTATACCAAAAACTTGTAGACATGGTAATAGAGGGACAAAAGATCCATATCAATATCATGTAAATGATGCTAAGGCATCCTAAGAAATAGCAAACTGAAAGAACTATTCAATTGAAGTGAAAAACTCAGTTTGTTACTCTCTGGTTTAATTTGGTACAGAAGTTAATGTTCATGAGGTCAAAGACTCAAACTGATTCATGAAAAGGCAAACAAAGTTTCAATGGAAGAAAGAACTGGACCTGCAAAGAATTGCCACATACCTCACTATCCTTTTCAGTAGAGAAGTCCTCTTCTGAGCAAATGGGAGCAAGTCTCTCATCATCTTTCTCTTGACCACAAAGACTAGACAACTTTAACATAGCCTCCATCACTATTCTCCACTAGACCTACTTCAATCTCAAACAAATCCATAGTCCATATAAATATATGTATCTATATGCTACTATATAGTAAGTACTAACAGCATAACACATACCCTTTTATATAGACCAATCATCTCTCAGCTAGACTTGGATTAAACAAATTCAGTTCCCACTGCTAATTCACCTCTTACAAGCAGCCCCCCTAAAAGGTCAACACCAATGGTAAGCTCATTTTTGGATATTTTTTATATAAAATAGGTTCTGCAATGAGAGCATAAAGTATTTATCTTAAAAGCCATACAAATTTTACTGTTCTTATAATACTAGTTTAAATCTAACTCAACTCTATGAGTAATTTAACAATAATGGTTAAGATAACATTTGATATCATCTTAAATATATGTTAGAAATTTTACAATAATCACTACAAAATAATATGGATTTTTATCAAATTTAAACTTTACAAAATTGATTTATAAAAATTATATATTAAATATAATTAAATTAAAATATATATATATATATATAAAAATAAAAAAAAACAACTCTCACCTTATCACTTTTCGTATAGTTGGTAAAAACCACCATTCAGGGTCCACAATAGAAGAGGAGACCAACTTTTCTTTTTTATATAATTATATAATAAATTCTTAATTTTTTATATTATTTTTATAAATAAACTAAAATTATTTTTCGTTTTATTTTCTTAAATTAAAATATGATATATGAATAAAGAGTATTATTATGTTGATTGTTAGTTTTATTTGTGTATTATATTTGCAAATATAAATATATATTAAATTCTTTTTCAGTTTATAAAACATATGAAGTATTAATATGAGTAAATTTATGATGATAGATTTAAAGTATTTTCTTTTTTAACAAGATAAGAAAAAAAAATAAAAACTTAAATTATAAAAAAAAAACTAAAAGTTTACATTAATAAATAGATATGTAATCTTTAATATAGAAAGACATTTTATCAATAATGGAAGAGCTAGAACATTCTATTTGACAGAAAAAAAAATTAAAAAAAAATTATAAACATAAAATTAATATTTTAAAATATATAAATAAATTAAAATTGTAAAAAAATATCACATATTTTGTATTAGTTTAATAAAATCTAATGAACATTAATTTCAAAAATATAACTTTATCTATTTTAAACTCAAATATTTTTCTTCATTTTTATGAACTGAAATAAACCAGTGAATAGCTAAGATTCTGCAGAACTCAGTGATGCTGTAGAGGAATTTGGCAGCACAGTGAATAGTTGCTTGTACTTTATTTCACTGTTGAGTGTTGTCCACTCCATTCAATTACTTTACGTGAAAGAATGCATGGTCATCTTCTATACTTGTTCAAAATAATTGGAATGCAACCAAACTGTAACACTTGGTAAAAGAAAACATATTTCATATCTAAGAATCATAATTTCTTGAATAATGAATCTTAAAAAATAAAATTATTAGGAATGATTAAAATTTATTTGGTTGGTTAAAAATATTCTTAAAAATTTATATAAGTTTTCTGAAAATAAAAAATGTAACATGATTCAAACATGTCTGTTTAAAAACCTTTCAGAAATTATGGATGAATTATAATACAGAATTAGACACACATGATGGTGTCACTTTGGTCATTAATTAATCAATGGTGCATATATTCATGCATGTATAATATTCAACTCACAATATTCAAAGGCTTTTTTGGCCTCGAAGAGTTAAAAATAGCTACAATGTAATTTTCAAGTCTTTTTATTTTAAAACATAGATATTTAGACTACTCATTTTAAAATCAATCATTTTGATTTTTTTTATTCTAATAGAAATATAGTAATATGATGTAATTGTATGAGACTGAATCTAAAATTATTCTTGACATCTTAAAATAAATAAATTAAACACAATTTAGTATAAATTATTTTTTAAAAAATCAATAAATATATTAAATATAAATATAATATACTCAATAAATTATAAATACTGTATATATTTTTTTTAAAAATAAAATAGATGTATTTTTTATTATAGAAACAGCCTTAAAAAGAATTTCAATCAAATATGACTGGTCAAATGGTGAATTAATAAGCATGAAACATCAACATTTCCACTAGTCAAATGTGATTAACCCTATGTATGTTCTAAGGGTTCTTTTGCATTCTTTAAATTGTTGTGTACATTACCTAATCAATTAGCTCATGTATGACTATCATAAAACAACAATCTATTTGAGGAAATCTTTTATGGTTCTGCAATTGCGTCATTCTATACACACTTCAACATTCAACTTGCATTCTTAATTCGCTAACCAATGACTTCTAATCCAATTCACCTTATTTTAACCAAATAGGTCAATGCTTTGGATTAGCTTTTGAATCGAAAGAGTAGGTGAAAACGTGATTTGAGTTTTATGCATGACCTCACTAAACATTTATTATCTACAATCATCTTATAAACTCACAAACTTTTCTCTTTTTATTATTCTTTTGGTTAAACTAACTTTCATCTTTCTTCAATAACGTACACAAAACACATTTTATAGATAAAGATAGTGTCATATAACATTGTTTATTTGCATGAAGTTTCAGTGATTACATAAAATTTCAGGTTTGAATTTATTGTTATTATTTTGAGAAAAAAAGTATTGATTTTATGAAGCTAAACGTTATCATTATTGTCTGCATATTTAATCACAAAATATGTTTTTTAATGATTATTGTAAAAATCATTAGTATAACTTTTCATAAGATATAATAATAAATTATGATTAAAGAGGTATTAAAATTCCATAATTCAAGTTCAACATGCAATTTTTAAGTTAAAGATAAGAAGGAGAAAAAAATGAAAAAAGATGAAATTGTGTAACATGCTTGAATAAAGGGGTTGTGTAATTTGGGCTAGTTGAGTCCAAAACCAATTTCCCAAAAACCCTTCCAAAACCCTAATATATCTTTTTTGTATTAATTAATATCTTTTTGACTAATTACATTAAAAAGTATTTTTTTTTCTTTGTTGAAACTTGATATTAAGAATAAAAAAATCATTAAAAGTAAAATCATTTTTCTATTTTCTTCTTCTCTAAATACACCAATCCAAACACATGATACCTTGATATGTACGAAAAAATGTTAAACAATTCTTTGGCCATCTCAAACTTTGAGTTGAGGCAAACCCGTGCGGTTTTGTTGTGAATCCAGGCTACAAACTTGATCAGATCTAGGCTGCAAAACTAATTATTTAATTAATACAATAATTTATTTGGTTCTTATGAATTCTTAATTTTTTTTTAAATGATAAGTACGAAAATTATCTTATCTACATCAACTCGTACGAACGAATCTTAAGAATCGAAAACGTTGTTGTTCTTTTTGTGTGTGAAAATTTAATTGAAAACTTTCAAATTCTGACCCTGTTGTTCCTCCAAGAGTCACCTTTACGTTCGACATTCTAGCTAGCTTCAATTTCCATCCAAGGTTTCATGTCTCCATCACGTGCATCAAATCTTCTCTCTCACCTTTCCTTCTCCCTTAAGGTCAAGAATCTAATAAACTATAATTTTACCAAAAAACATATATTACATATACATATATATTTATTCAAGCAACATTTTCCAACACCCTATCATATATATACCATGGGAGCTACGTGGCTAGTGTGAAAGCTATATATATATATATGGAGAGAGATATATAAACTTGAATTATGAGGTCACCATCATGCATGCATGCAACTATTCTCACATAAAGTTGTATATAACAATAAGGAAACTCATTTGAACTATATATGCTTCATAAATAACTCTGGTTTAATTTTGCTGAATCTGTGAAGCTAGGCACCAGATTATGTAAAAATATTACTTGTTCGTGATTTCTTTGTCCATTGTGGTATCGTTTATCTTTAATATCTAGAAAACTTTATTTTAATAATGTGTACTCGAAACAAAATTTATATATTGAAGTTATTATGATAATGGTCCTATCTAAAACAAATATAGTGCATTAAAATGTTTAAAGATGAATACTGAAAAGCAATCATGTTCGAGATATCTGTCATGAAGATACTACACATGCTGAATCTTGATTTCGTCAACATATCTTTTATCTTTCTTTCTCACCTTGGTTTTTGCACCAGACCCACTAAAAAATAGATACTATAAGCAGTTAAAAACTAGGTTCGTATCAGGTTACTTCGTAACTTTGCCTTAGCAAAAACTAGCACCAAAATAGCGACCATTCCAATAGCTATGGAACAAGAACGAGGACTACCAATATCCAAAATCTTTCATGATATATATACTCTCAGAAATGAACCAGAAAGTGTGCCCATAATATGATGCATATATGATTAAAAAAATCTATACAATATTACTATAATAATTTCCAATATATATAAAGAAAAATGGTTCCACCACTGAAAAGAAATAGCAAAAAAAATTTTAATATTTTTTTCTAAAATATTACTGGTTCATATCTAAATCAGAAAAGAGGGTTAAAAAGACAATGTCTGTCCATTGCTGTCATTGTCTTCCAACTTTTCTATTTGAAAACTATTAAATGTTCTTTATAATAATCTGTTTTCATAAATTCAAAACATTATGGAAAAATATTATATTAAGAATTAAATAATGCTGTACATGATATATATTTTCAACATGTATTTTCATCTGTTGGTTTTTTCAGGAGTGTATATTTTCCACATAATCCATTGTAGGACCATATAACAGCCCAAAGCTTAGTATTTTCATCAGAAAAATGTGTATATATGTCCTTTATTAGTACATCATACCAAGTTATTAATACATATTGTGTATATAGCGGGGCTAATTTAGATCATCGGAAAGTGAATTAAATGAAATAACCAACTAGCCTACAAAACGAGGCTCGATTAGCTCATTGAATTGGACCTTCATCTCAAGTTCAATGTGCGTTGTGTCCTTTTCTGTTTCTTGGTATGTACATAAAAGAACTAAAGACTGAAAACAGCACCAAGTGCATGGCAAGTGCCTCATGTTCCATAAAAGAAAACAAAAAACACTAAGGAAACAAAAAAAGGGTACAAGAAGAACACAAGCGTTGTTTCTCTACTTGAAAGAAAGAAATTGATAGAAAAATTTTCTGTAAGGTATTTGGCAGCAGCAACTGATCACAGGAAATGAAAGATGGTGTATGTGATATGAGAGAATAAGATTATTAGCGATTTAGCTCTCCACAATCTTTGGACCGTTATACATTTTTCCATTTACTTCCAAGTCTTCAAGTTCCTCCCTCTCTTGTAGCCATTCATAAGCACTCTTTTCCTCTTCTGGTATGGATAATCCATCCACTGAAAATTCAAAAAATGTGTATCCATTATTTAATAAAAATCATTAAAAACTACAATAAAAGTCTAGGTAGTAACAATTGATTTCAGTGCATGTTATGCGTAGACTGTTAAATCATTTACTCAGTCAACCAATCAGAAAATCATCGTTGGTACAACTTTCAAAGTAATCCTAAATAATAGTTTGTGATTGGATGACAAGGAATAGCCTGAATTTTCTTGAAAAAAAGCATATAACAGTACATGCATATATTAGTGGCAAGATACCTGAAAAGTTGGAAAAGGGAAAATTGTGGTAGTATGTGCAGTGTCTGCCTTCAGTATCAGAATACGGAGGACCAAGCACATCTAGAAATGCACATGCTGTCACTGCAGTGAAACAGTGCATGTTGCCCCCATCTTCTGGATATAGGATGGAGGGGTTGCAAGGAGCAGTGAAATCAGCATCAACCTTAACTTTGGCTAACCTCATCTCACGAGCTTGGTCTGCACAATTAGAATATAAAGATTAGTTTCTTTTTTCTAAGAGGAGAAGGTGTGCTTACAAAAACAAATATAAAAAAGAAAAATTACTATGATGAAAAAGAAACTGGTGCTAATTCAACAATTTCCCTTTAATGTTAATGCAAAAAGTTTCCTCTCTCACATTTTCCATATAGAGAGGAGAGAATGCATTATTTGTTAACAAACTCCTTTATTATTAAGTGAAATTTATGTGAGGCCCTTTGAATCATGTGGATCCCACTCTATTTTTAATGAGACACATGAAATTCAACAATAACAAAGAATGTGTTGAAAAAGGCATGTCAAAAAGTATGTCACTGGCATTTCTCTTTCAGTATGAAAGGAACGAAACTTGGAGATATTGACCAAATACAACAGTCAACTGAGAAGATGGTTCACCAAGCAAGCATCTTGAACTTTTAGCTACAATAAAAGTAAACAAAGACATGACCATCGATTATATCCATGCTATAGCACTCAATCTTTCATCAGGAAATTATTCACATCATTCTATGACCTAAAAATTCATGATTGGAAAAGTTTGTGTGGTATTTGAGAGTTCTATTGGGTTTACTAAAGAAATTTCCTAATGCACACACAACATAGGTTTTTTCAAAGATAATTCTAGTTGGCAACAAAACGCCTTCTAGGTACTTTTCTCCATTACAAAAAAAATTTCTTAAACCGAACAGCTTCTTCAACACAGAAGGGTATGTATCAAATGTTAAACACCACCTTATTTATATAATATCCCTATTCTTATAAATTTAATCCATCTTGCTTTTCCACAGAAGGTTACCTTGAAGCATGAATCTATATTTTTCTTCCTTTTCCAAAATGAATAAAGCATCACCATAAGTTCATGCTTGGATAATCGTTGTGAATGTACATTTAGATACTGAAAGTACTTTTATCCTTTGCATAGTTAGAGAAATATACTCTTTGCATCTTTCATTTTAAAAGCATTTGTTTGAGAGGCGTGTAACAGTTATCGAAATATGTTCTAAGCAGAAGTGAAAAGTACATGGATATGTTACAAAAATAGGGAAGTACTAACTTTCTGACGGATTGATGATGTTAGGAGATTCAGGAGGCAAGTCAACGACCCAGTCATATGACTTGATGTGCATAGTGCCAAAAAGTAGCTTACTGAAAACCGTCATTCCAGGGTGATTGTGAAGAGGGATAACCCCAGAAGGTGGCAAACAAAATATTCCCATCTGAAAAAACCACACAACAAAACAAGGTTACCATCAACACAAAAACAGCACTCACTCTCACCATGAAATCAGTTTCAGGTTTAGCATGTGCAAATACCGAGAACTTATCACACTCATAAATGTGCAGGTACTGGATTCTTGGCACTCTCTGAGTGGCACTTGTCCTGAAATACGGCATATCAGGTCTCAAACCAACGTCTTCTGGCCTTATTCCATCTGCACAAAGAGAGAGTTGCATTGCATGCTTTGCATGGCACATATAAAATAAAACTTATGAGAAAAACAAGAACAGTTAACAACAATTGGTTCATAATTCTTGGCATCACTGTACCGCTACGTGTGGTCCAGGCAACTGATTAAGCAAGTTAGTGGTTCCAAAGGAAGATAATACAACAAAAGTTCACTATATGCATTAATTATGGTTCAGACATATAAAACCAGCTAAGAGTAGCATTCCTAAGTTTAACAACTCCCACTGAACAATGAGAATTTTGTGCTAGGCCTTCAAAAGCATAATTTTTATTTTCCCTCTTTGGAAATCATCATCATACAAAAAGCTTGCTACAAACATTCAACTTTTTATCAAATCCACTGATTGGTTGTCTTGTCTCCCACCTAATAATAGGATTGCAAGCCTTCATTAACCACTAATCTAGCTAATTTTTATCATCTAATTAGCCCAAAATTGTGATTTAGAGAATCAAAATTATCCACATGGACACATGAGAAAATGAGGGAGGAGAGAGAAGCAAGGAGTTTCACTATGCTTGATGTCTCATTCATATTAGAATTAAACACGTAGTTGACATCAACTGTGAAATGAGTTCAATGTGAATATTTATCTCGTGGGGGCACAACAAGCACATGATAACAAGCATTTTTTTATTTGATAGCCAATGCAGAAACCTCGGAACATATATGCAAGACACATGCATGCACGTTAAGACACAAAATTAGAATATAAAAGAGGCAGAAACCCCCACACAAGTTTGGTGCAATTTGTGAAATTGAAGCAATTGCCAAAAGCATACACATTAAAATTCACATTATTTAATTGAATTGAGACATAAAATAAACATAGTAAAAAAATAAAATGCACCCACCCTTTTATTGATCCCTCCAACAATACAAACTTCTTGACCAAACCAATTTCACCCGTACCACATTAGAATTGAGTTTACATTTTACAACAAGATGAATAGCACACAAATTGAAACATTTTGATTCCAGATCAAATTTTGACACCGTAGAGGGGGTGGAAAGTAACCAATAACAAGCAACAACACATGACACAATCATAAACCAAAAGAAGAAAGTAAAAGGGGAAAACAACAACATGGTATAGTACCTAGAACAGACCGCAACTTGTCAATGTCCTGAGGGGGAGGGACAAAGCCTGTCCCCCCAGAGGCAAAGACAACCTTGCAAGTCTCGAAGAGCATCTGAACCGGCGGCTTCTTCCTCTGCCGCCGCCGGTTCCGCCGTGAGTTACTGCTGGCAATGGTTTCCCTCGAAAATCCACAAAATTCTCTTCCTTTTCTCTCAGCCAAGGTCTTCTCAATCCCCATCCAAAACCACCCCCACCAAAAAAGGCCTCAACTTTCCCCACCAACTCAGTAATGCAATGCCAAAACACCCTCAAAGCCTCAAATTCACCAAATGGGCACCCCAAAAGCCTCTCCAAAATGCAAAACAAAAGACACCCCAGAAGAAGAAACAGAGGGAAAACAGAGGAAAAGGGTATACTGATACCACAAGTTAAAAAATAATAATAATAACAGTATTAATACGAGATACAAGGGTAGAGTCTGTGTAACTGTGTATATGTATATGTGTCTTCTTCCTATTTTTTTACACAGGTTGATGTTGTTGGTGTTGTGTTGGTGTGGAGGGGTAAAATGTGTAGATGATGCTTGTACTATCAACAATAATAATAATAATTTGGGTGAAAATTTTACAAATTGGCATGGAAAATTGTGAGGGTGAAGCAGTGGTGGGTGAGGAACGTGGATTGATATTGATATAAAAGAGGAAGAAGAAGTGGTGGCAGGGTTAGTTGAGAGAGAAAAACAGTTGGTTTTTGGAAGCCAAATCAGAAAACCAGGGGCCATGCTTGCCATTCCAGTGGGCTGTTTCAACAGCGGGTTTTTTTTTTATATAATTTTTTTATTAAATACCATAATTTAATATCATATATTAATGTTGCTAGTATCATATCAATATCTGCATAGTCTAAAAGTATATACTCTTCTCTGATTTGGTGTTCTAATTTACTCTCTTTCTTCTTTCTTTAATACACACTCTATGCACTCAACACATTATTCAATATTTCAAGACGTTCTCTATTCATAGTTTACTTTTTCTTTTCTCTTCCATTTCATTCTAACCCTAATTTAAGGTTTTCAATAACAAATAATAAATATACTATTTTGAAATAATGTGTTATCTTTATTCAAACAGAAAATTAATTAATTAAGAGATATTTTTAAATAAAAAATTAATGTTTCAATAAAAGCTAAAAGATCAATCAACTTAAAATTTGTATAAAGTTACCAACATCATCTTCTTGTAAACCCTAAACTCAACACCACTATTTTAATGCCTCATTATCTCATACTATTTTTATTTTCACGTGCCTCTGAATGTAATAAATTGGTCAAGACAAATAAATATATGGGTTTCTTTCTATTTGATTCTGAAATGTTGTGTTCAACACAAGTGGGAACCCTAAAGGATTATTTTTTTAATTAATTTTTGGCACCTAGTCCTGCTTTTTGTTCTTATTATATTAATTAATCTGCACACATCTGAGACTCCATTGTTAGGACCATGAGTTCAGATATGGTTTTCTAAGCTCAGAAATAGGAGAGTTTCCATAATTTATATGCTCATAGCACTAAATAATTAATACCAAAAGCCAATAAATAAACCAATATGCATGTGTTCTTATATTATATTTTACTGATAAATAATAAGTTGCTCATGGGAGAATAATGAATTCAAATTTTATAAATAAGATTTTTAGTTTGAATTTCGTAAATAAATAAAATATATTTGAGAGAAGATTTTGTAAGAAATTATTAACCATTTTTGTACACATGATTCATTTAAAGAAATAGCTGTTTTGTAAACTTGGAAAAATTAATAATAAAAAAAAATTTAAAAAATTATTAATAAAATATTTCATATTTAAAATATAACTATAAAAAACTATATTATATTGTAGCAAGGTGATACTGAAAACGCAATTAAATACTTCAAGAGAAATATGATAATGTATTGAATATTTTTTTTTTTTTACAATTGAATAATTTGGATTTAAATATAAATAATGTTTTTTATTATAAATATAATTGTATACTAATTATGACTATTTTTTTAATGTAAAAAGTAGCTGTATTTGTTTTAATTTTTCTCTGTGAAATTTTTTATTTTTTTATTAGTTGTTTTCTCATTGGTTGATATTAAAGTAGTACTAAAAATTAACGCGTTATTAAGGTAATTAAAAAACAAATATATTCATTATTTTAAATTAAGTTTGTGTCTTTTTTCTCTGTGACCTACTAGGGTTAATATAATATAATATTTAGGGGGGAAAATGCAAAAAAAGTCTCTTTCTTGCATATTTTCTTGAACTTCTCAAACCATGCATATCATATGATTATAATGATTTTGTGTAGTAAACATTGTTTAATTTGTTCGAAGAGACGTTTTAGGGACTTTCAAAATATATAAAATTATACCCAGAAAATATTGATAATGTAATTAAAAAATAAATCTTAATACAAACTTCATGATTATCCTCATGATTACATAATTTACACTTTTACGTCATGAAAATATTAAATTTATTAACAGATAAATGTTAAAATTTAATATAATTTTGTTTTTTTATTAATTTTTGTTTTGTTTTTTTAATTTGAGTCTAGTAACATAAAATTAATATGATTTTTAGTGTTACCTAAATCTTTATAGATTCTACATTTTTATTTATTTTAAAATTATTATCCAACTTTACATCAATTCAATCTTTCTCTATATAACCAAATTCATAGTCGCATAAATCATAAATTTCCAAATCAAATTAAAATACAAATTTAACTAAATATTTTTTTACTTAACTTTTTCTTAAAATTTTCTAACTTAATGTATAAAATAATGTAGAAATGAGATTTGAGTTACCTTCTCTTACCTTGAAGGAATTAAAAAAATAAATAAATTAATTAAGATATTTGAATTGGTCCTGGTAAAATCTAACCTAAGAATTAAACACGTTAATATTTACTCAAACAAATAAAATTTATCTTTTAAATATATATATATATATATATATATATATATATATATATCACATTTGGGTCTCATATCCCTGTAGATTAAAAGAAAGAGAGAAAAAAAATTTACTTAAATAAAAAATTTGATCCAATAAAAACATTATTTCCCCTTTTATCATATGTGTTTTGATGGGAAAATATATAAAATAAATTCAGAACTTTAAAAGACTAAGACTTTTTAGAAAAAATTCAGAAAAAAACAGAGGAAATTATTTTAATGAAAAATAAAATATTTAATTTTTGTATTTTGTATATTTTAAAAATTTAATCAAACAAATTGTTTTTCATTAAATTAAACTCTTTATTCTACTTATTTTTAAAAATCCTCCTTATATAACAATTAAATTAGCTTGTACTAACTTCTACTATATCAATCTTCATTATTGATATCATACCCCTACTTCTGACTCAAAAATAATGTTTTATACGATATTATTCAAATATACATAATATAAAAGTTATTAATCCTTTTAAAAATAATAATAATTAATATGTATTTTTATATGATATTTATAATTCGTTAAATATAAAGTATTTTAATATAATTCCTAAATATAACATGTTTAATAAATAATGGATATTATATAAGTATTTTGAATAAATTGGATATTTATAAAATATTTTTCTAAAAAAAATCAATATATAGCCAACATTTATAATATTTGTTAACATATACTATATTTTTATAATGGTTATTTTAGTAAGTTATTACAATGATAATATTTAAAGCATTAGCAAATTAGAGAAACTTAAATGTGGGTCGCATGATAATACATCAAACTCAAAGTTGAGATCTTAGTCAACAAATTTGAGTCTAATTATATATAGATATATAGATTAACATTCTTACCAGCAAATTTTTTACACATTGTGTGAATTTTTTTAAGAAAAAACATACATTAATTAGAAATGAATCTAATTGTGACCCTTAATTTAATTACATATTTCTTAATTTGTGCAAGCAGTCACTAATGAAGACAAATATTACTACAAAAAGTGTAAAGAAGAACACGGTTTTGCTTGAAAATCTATGGTCTTAATTAGCATGTCCCCATGTGTTATCTCATAATATATCATTCTAATTAACTTATCATGCTCCAATATTTTTTATTTATTTATTTATTTTATACTTTGTACTGAAAATATACTCTCTCTTTTTTCATATTTAAATATATTTATTCTTTATATAATATTAAAATTCATTAAAATTTTTATTCATTGTACATAGAAAAGGACACTATAATCCATAACCTAAACCAAAGAGTATATACCTATTTTCTTATTGTTCCCATTCACCACCTTTGAATTCGATCAATAATTCATAGACTTTGAAAAGTTAGAACAATTTTTCTATGCTTATCCATTCCCACTTCACCTTAAATAATTAATGAGAATAGACTTGCAAAAGTGACTATGATTTTCTTTTCTTTTTTTTCCTTTTGAAAGAAGAAGAGGTTTATTAACAAATATTTATAAAAGATAAAAAATATTAATGACAACAAAAAATTCATTGCTACTAACTAAATTGTTATTTTTTTTAATTCCGATTAGTCAAGTAATTATGTCTCGTTAAACTAATTAAGAAAATAGAACAAAGATATGTAATAAAACTAAAGTATATTATATCAGAATATATTTAAAAAATAAAATATACTATTAATTAACTTCTAAATGATTAAAAAACAAAATATATTATTTTTCAGCTAAATGTTCAATATTTGCTTCATTTCATCACTTTCTTCGAAACTTAACAAGTTGGCAGATAATGTAGCAATATGTTGGGGAAAAGTCTTTGAACAGTTTTTTCTATTTATCACAGATTCTCTCACACCCTTTTAAAACTCAAACTCAAATTTTGTTAGGCTAGTTTTTATTTATATTATTTAATTTATTAAAATTAAGAAAATAATTAGTTTAGTTCATAGCAAGAAAAATATTTAAAAATTATATTTTTAAATCTGTCATATTAGTTAGGGAGAAATGGGCAGAAAAGGTAAGTACTAAGAAATGAAAAAAAAAAAAAATATATATATATATATATATATAATCTTATTCTTAAGCATGTAATTAAGAGTTTGAGTGTTGAGTTTAACTTTTTTTTTGTCTTGATTAACACAAACATGAATGAATCCATGATCATGAAAATTGCTTATTCAGCACGCATGTGTGACAGCAAATTAAGAAGCTGCTTTCTTTAAGAACTTAAAAAAAACAAGTTTTTTTTGGAAGCCCTCGAAGGATCGTGAATCATGCATGCTCATATTATTATTGTCTTGTTTGTTATAGTTGGATCCAGGTTGAAGCAAACCCTAAGATAGAAATTGAAGGGTTTGCAAAGAGAAAATTAAACCTAGCTTTATAGCAGTAACATGTGGAAGAAAGTGGTTGGGTTGGAGTAATATATGATATCCCCAACACTTGGATACATGCTTTTGCCTGTTTTAAGGAGACATCCACGATGTTTCCTTCCAAATCTTTACTATTCTAATTCAAAGATTCGATTCTGTCCACGATTTGGTTATTGGACTATATATATCTTGTATTATGCTTTCAACCTTTTTTAATTTCATATGTCTTCTTATATTTTTTTAAAATATTTTCCTTTCTTAATTTATTATTGATGGTAAACATATATTAAATATAGAACATACAACTACTTAATTTTTCATATATTACAAAGTTATAAATATTCTAATATTTCATTGGATTTAGTATTAAATAAAAAGTATTTAAATCAAGAAAAGGATATATAAATTAAAAATATACAATAGTTGTTTCAGAAAATATTTAAATATATTATTTATAGGTATTTATAGATATTGTCTTAAAAACTCTTAGTTTCATTAAGTCCAATAACTTAGGTCTATAAGATTAGCTTCCACAAGATATTTATATCAATTAATTTTCACTAAACTTATTATTAGTAAGTTAAAATAGATTAAAGTAGTTTGTTATCAAATCATATTATAAATAAATGATATTGATCAGGTATAAATTATTTCTCTAATCATATATTAAAACATTGTTTATACTCATTATATATATTTAGTATTGAAGTATAATTATAAATACATTCTCGAATACAAAAAAAATTGAAGATGGTTTTGATATACTCGTAAGACATTTTCTATCATTATGAAAATAATTTATACTGAATTATATATTTTATAAAGATTTTCTAAAATGGGTTGAATCCAGTTACATACAGCTGTAGAACGGATTTAATGGGATTTCCTTGTTTAGTAGGAGCTACTTCTTACCATAAACTATGAATTTCACCGTGTCTCTGCATTTTCAGTACTAAAATTTCAACTCCAATGGAGTTTTCAATTCTAAATTCAATACATTATTAATCAGGCTCATAACAATTGTAAGTCGTGTATATAGCAAAGTTACTGTTTCTTAGAGTAAAATGTATTGGTTTGTTTTATATTGGAGCATATTTAATACAGATAGGGTCCAGGCCCATAAAAAATATTTATTTCTTCGGACAAGGAATATTAATTTAATATATTAATTAATTTAGTTTATTTCTTTGGATTATTTTCTTACTATTTTCTTCTTCTCTATTGTCATAAATCCTACCAAATTGAAACGGTAACTGTGTGATGCCAATATTTTTCGCGTGAACATTTTCATTTTCCACTTCAGTTTCGCTTTCTCCGATCGTCTCCCAACTTTCAGGTTGTAGGGTTCAATGGCCAAGCCATCGCGGTCGCCGGCGATGCCGCCTGCAACGGCGATAACTGATCTGGACGAAGACTCCATGGCTAACTGCGCCACCTACCTAAGCCTCCGCGACGTTTGCAATTTGGCGATGGCATCCTCCGCTCTCAAACGCCTCGCCTATTCCGATTCCATTTGGCAGCGCTTCTTCAGGTCACAACATTTTCTCTTTCAATTCTCTTCGTTTTCATTCTTTCAACTCGCTTCGATTCTATTCTTTAAGTTCACTTTCTGTTATTGAATTGCTGAATCGAAACGGAATGTCGCAGCGAGCAGTGGCATCAGCAATTCCCTTCGCATTCGAGTGGAAACGGAGCTAGGGCGGTGTATCTTGCCAGGCACGCTGCGTTGCAACAGTTCAAGTTTCTCGATCCCTTCCTTCTCGAGTTTCGTGAACACGCTAAGCCTTGCAATCACTTGCTCCTCCGCAAAAATCACCTTTTCTTGTCACAGGTTAGTTTGTGTAGCAAAATTTATTTTGAATGTAATTGATTTTAGGCTTAATTTAATTACTCATTGGGTTCTTACTACTGGACAATCTTTATATTTCGATAACTGTATGTATACACTTTTTAATTCGTTTTAGTTCTATGTCGTCCAAAATTATACAGACTAATAAACATACAGTTTTTTTAATGCAATGAACATATAGTATATCAACCCGTGCTAATCCTAAAACCAGTTAAAAAGGTGTATAGACTGAAATGAGTAGTTTCTAGGTGCAAGGATTAAAACAGAAAGATTGTTGTGAATTTATACCGACCAAATGATTAATTAAATTTTGACGTTAAGAGATTGATTTTGCTTTTAAATTGGTTTTGAAGTGAAGTGTTTTGTGTTTGAATGTTTTTATATTCTAAACGTAAGTTAGTAAAATAAAGTTTTGTGGATTTTTATCCAAAGCACAAGCGATCTAGACTTGTTTGGACTCAATTAATATTTTATATCAATTCGATTCCTTAATGTGGAATACATTTGAAAAAGGACCTGAATGTATGCTTAGATATTTCTGAGTGAATGAAAAGTTCAGGAATTGAGCATTTTCTGATGTTCGCTTCTTCACAATTTTTCTCTCTGCTAATTTGTTGGGTGTGATGTGGTGAGCAGGGTTCACTTGTGAAAATGATAGATTTGGATGGCTATCTGAAGGGAGCAACAGATTTTTTCCACGCCCTAAGTGATCATAAAGCAAGAATCACTTGTATGAGGTAAATTAGGTAACCCTTGTTGCTTTTACATTTTTAGTTTTTATTTTAGGCTCGTTCAAATTTCATTTCTATTATGGCAGCAGGTCTATTTCCTTGTAAATTACCTACTCACTTTCATTCTTTTAAATTCTATGCCATAATAAACACAGTCATATGCATGCTGGTGGCACAACACTTTTTCTTTTCTAACTTTTGGTGAATTTGCTTATTTTTAGGATTTTTAAGAACCGATTTGGTTTATGTCTGGAATGTCTACAACAATAGTTGTTTATTATCTAATGGGGATGGTGGGGAGGTACCGAAGCAAAAAAATAAACTTATATTTAGTTTTAGAAAAGATTTACGATTGAGTGTGAAGAGAAATATTGTAGAAGATTGATAGGGAGTTGGGCATTATGGGAGGCCAAAGTCCCACATCCAGTCTTATAGTATGAGATGCTAAATGGAGTATTTAAGTACTTGGTTCTCCCCCTTAACAACTAGCTTTTAAGGGTGGGTTTTCAAATGCTTGGATGCTTGCTTATCAAAGACTTTAGAAAAGAAAGGTGCTAGCTTGACTTATATGAAGTTATATAAGACATGTATATTGGATGACTATCAATGTAAGAACCCTAGGAGGCGAAACTAATACAAGAATAGGATTGCATCAAGTCCCAACCTTAAGACCTTACTTATTTAATCTAGTCTTGGATGTTGTTACCAAGGGCATATAAAAGAGTATTCCTAACGACATGTTTTTTAAGGCAGATATAGTTAGGAAGCAATTAACTTTAAACTTAAGTTTTGGAGATAAACTTTGGAATAAATGGGTTTTTGCTTGAGTAAAAGTAATTCAAGGATATTTTACTGAAAACAGAAAGAAATGAATTGGAAGTAAAAATGGGAGATGATGTCATTCCTCATGTTTCTAAGTTTAAATACCTAAGATCAGTATTACAAAGTGATGGAGAAATCAATGAACATACACAAGATGCAAGCTGGATGGTTAAGATGGAGAAGGATATCGTGGGTTATTTGTGATACGCTGACAGTAAAGTATTGACGAAGTTTAAAGAATGTTTAATCATACAATTATATGTCTAGTTATACTCTGGTAGTGAGTGTTGGTTTTGAAGAAGACAACAAATGAAAAAGGTGAGAGTAATTGAAATAAGAATGTTGCAACACGTGTGTGTCTTTGTGCAAGAAAGGACAATATATGTAATGATTGTATATGGCAGACAGTGTGACTTACAACAACAACAAAGCCTTATTCCACAAGGTGAGGTTGACTACAAGAATATATTGAGGAAAACATGAAAAAGTCAGTTATGGTGATTTGGACACGGGCAAATAAGGGAACTGCTGAAATCACCTGTGAAGAGAGTAGGTTGTAGGTTTTTTACCCTTGTAAAAGGAGACCAAGAAGCGCATTGGAGGAAATCGTTATGAGGGATCTCACAGTGAATAATATCCCTTTGAATATGGTATTTAACGGAATTCAGTATTCATGTAGCTGATCTCACCTGGTGAGATATGACTCGTTCTTAGTAAATTAGCTGTACTTGCTTCATAAAATCATTTGAATTGTTTGTTGGCTACTAACAATATTCCTAGAATTATTAACTGTTATTTTTAGTTTCCAAGTTTGATATTTTTCCCACCTAGAAACTAAAATTCCATGGAATTTGGGGTGAATTGGCTTAAGCTGAAGTAAAATAATCAATAACTGCAGGTTGTTTCCCCTCAATGAAGTGACTTCTTTATATCGAGGCGAAACACAAGGGGAGCAAAATGTTTTAGTTACCTCCAGCTGCGACCACTCAATTCGCCTGTGGTGGAAGGTATCACATAGTTTAAGCAACATTGTATGAGTCCCCAAATGTTTTTCAACATTCTATTCCTGTTATTCCACGTGATTGGGGTGTTCTTAGTAGAAAAGGTGGAAAGGAAAATGGAGATTGAAAACTGAAAGAGATGGAAATATTATAATTTTCCCTTTTTAATACCTCAAAGAGTTAATAATGATATCTGTGGGAAGTATGTATATCCATCTTTTTTGGTGGGATAAAAAGTAAAATAAATAAATATATAAACCAATACTTGGAATTCATTTTATGTTACTATTCAATTTTCGATTCCTTGTTGTATTTCTTGTATTTTCTGGATTCTACCAATAAACCAAGTACCATAATTTGTTCACTTATTCTTGCTCCTTGAAACTATTTTCTTTTGTCAAATTTCTCTTGGATGCACTTTAGCAAGATGAACCTTGACACTATCGAGGCAAGTTATTATTATTCTTTATGCATGCCATTTTTTTTTTACTCTGATAGTGTTTTAGTCTTTGCCTTTTTGTAGGGTTCAAGCCTGAGGTGCTTTCGAGGTCACAACGGTCCTGTGTTGTCGCTATCAAATAAACTATTAGGAGAGGATAGCAGCAAATTATTGGCAAGTGGAGGAGAAGATGGTACTGTTCGTCTATGGTCTCTTAGCTCAAGTGGCAGACGTGGACAACGTGCTTTGAAGGCTACACTCTATGGGCATGAAAAACCTGTAAATGTGATGTCCGTTGCTGGGTATGACTAATATATTTTGGTATTCAATATTACTATGCTTTTTCTTTCCCTGGTTTTATGTTAGGGTGGCATAATATGGGGTCACATGTTGGTAAATTAATCACAATATTCTATTATCATGTCATGTCTATTTTTATTCATTTTATTTTTATTTGCATATAATTTATATATGTCATGTTCAACCTCTGTGACTTCTGTTATTTACCTGTGATGCTATATGATGTAGTAGACTATTGGCTTTCTGCCATTATCCATGATCTGCTATTGACAACACTGGGTAGGTATGCTATGTAGTGCATTTTAAACTTGTATTATAATTCTTGTACTGCAGGGAGGGTTATTGTATAGAAATTCATTTGCATTTACTTTTTGTGGATTTATGTCTCACCTTGTAAATATACTATAATTTAGAGATGCATGATTGGTTTATGTTGAATACTAAGGATTCTTATAATTTTCACTTGTATGTTCGGTCTGATTAACTGGTGATGCAATTTATCTGTTTGAACGTTCCTGTTTGTTAAAATCAGTATTGGAATTTTTTAACCGTAACACAGTTGTCGATGGCCAACATAAAATTTGTCGATCTTCATGACATGGACATACATTTTATGTCCCACTTTGTGAGAAAGGGTTTTGTTGTTGTAAATGGGGTAACACAGTTAACTGATTTAATTGTTCTAGGATCTTAAGCTACTAAGAGTACTGGGAATTTACGTGTTCAATGTAGTTGTCATAAATTCTTATTTTTATTACTTCTTTATCTTTTATTAATGGGTTGAATAGTTGATTTGTAATTGTGTATTAGTATCACTTGGGCAATGGAGAGAAAATAATTTGGTAACATCAAACACGTTTTTAGTGGTTAGTTATTTATTATTTATAGTTTGTCAGCATATACTACCATACTTAAGAAGGGGAAAAAGTTCACGAGATAATTTGCACATTTAGTTCAACTAAAGTTTTGAAATCTCAGATGTGTGCATTCACCATTACTAGTCTTATTTCCTTAAGATTTAGTAATCTTCAGCTATAATGATAGATCCTTCATGTCCTCATTTTTCAGGCACAAATCTTCACTTTTGGTGACCATCTCGAGAGATTCTAAGGTAAACCTTATATTCCTGTCTTTTATGTTGTCATCTTAATTTTCTTCAGTATGGATTGATTTACTCTTTATTAATTACCTTGGTTTCCTAAAGGGTAGACATAACATACTTATTGTGTCATAAATTTATCCAGAATGAATATGGTAACAGTTAACATATATTGATGCAATGGTATCTGCTGTAAAAACTAAATGTTAGATGAAATACATCTTATACAACTTCAAATAGTTTTCTTAATATTAGAAGCTATCAAACTAACCAAGATCTTGAGCATTTTCTTCCTTAGGTGTGATAAGTAGTACCTTCTATTTGAACTAGCGAATACTTTTTCTGTCTAGTATGTAAGATACTGCTGGCTTATGAAAGAAAAAAATAACTGAATAGAGAAAATAAAGGAGACCTTTATTAAAATGCTATTTGACTGCTAGGACATCAAATTCATAGCCTTGGTAAATTAAACCTTATAATTGAAACCATGTGAAGAAACCTCTATGTTCATCCAATCTTTGCTTTGTGCTTTTTTTTAGTTGTTAAATTATCTAAAATATGATGTCTCTTAACAATTTGAGTTTAAAGCCAGTCCCCGATAGGTGATTTTTTTTTTCACTACACAGTAGCATTTGGCAGAAAAGTGGCGCATTGTTATAGTGATCATAGAAAGTGGATATGATACCTAATTCAATCCTACAAATCTGGTTTTGAAAATGAGGTTTACACCTCACTTATATACTATAATTTTGTATACATCAATTATTATATTAGATACCCCCTCACATTGAGGATCAATCTTACAAAACCGGTTTTAAAAGTGAGGTTTACATTCTACTTATATACTATAGTTTGATGATATTCTTAATCAATATGAGATTTTTAACTGTAGTTAAGGTTACATTTTAACCTATAATGTGTGGTTTTAGATTTCTTTTTGAAGTTGACAATTTTTTAAAATAGATGACACTGTATGGTTCATTGGTACTGGTAAATATTGTTTGATGAATCAAAATTAATCTTAATATTATTTTTGAAATTTGGCTATTCTTTTACAAAATTGGAGCTTTTAATATTAATAGGTGAGGGTTTGGGATACTGGTACTGCTACATCATCTGCTGTTCGTACCTCCTGTTGTGTGGGCATGACTTCGGTTCCTGGTACACCTGTCAGCATGAAATGCCATGAATCACTATTTTATGTGGCGGCTGGTTCCTCTGTCAGTGCAGTTGATTTAAGGACGATGCAGAAAGTTGTCACCGCGGCTGTACATCAACCAAAGCTGTGTTCATTTGATGCCGTCCCTTCAAAATATTTAATATGCACGGGCGGTGATGGCAGGTATGATCAATTACTATTTTGAGAGAAGAAACTTTGCTGTTGTTGCCAATCATCTAAATTAGTAAATCACTCTTCTCCCTTTAGTTGTGTTACTCTGTAAAGATCATGGTGAAACATCATGTTATCTTTAGTTGGTAGTATTTTTCAATAGACGGGCACTGACCAAATCTTCGATGCTGCAGGGCAATGCTCTGGGATATTAGGAGAAATCAAGAATCATTAAAGCCAGAACCTATAGCTGAGTTGGATGGACATTGTGGACAAGTAACTTTACTGTACATGGATCCGTACAAAGTAGTTGCTGGGGGGCCTAAAAATGCTCATGTTAATGTATGGGATGTGGACACGGGGGTACTAACAAATTCCTTGCTTTGCTCTTCAACTGAGGGTGCTGGATCTGGCTGCGATGCCATGGCCGTAGATGGGTGTAGAATTACTACTGCTAGTTCTTTCGAAGATTGTGGTGTTGTGTGCTTCAGGGACTTCAACAATGCTACAAATCCTGTTGCAAAACTAGAATACGAACTGACATCAAAATTTTGGGACTCTATATCTGATGATGGCAGTGATGACTGATAATCTTGGTGGCTTCCAAAATTATTTAGATCAATTTTTTTTTCAGTTTCGTTAGAAAGTTAGTTTTATATAGGATCTTTATCTTATCCTGAATTATACATGGTTGAATTTGGAAATAATGCCACATGAGAAGTTGGGATTTTGCTTTCAAATGATAAATGTGATACAGTGTTATATCTTTCTTCAGTACGTATTAAGATTGAACTTTGGCACTAGATCATCGGATTCGGTAGTTTGGTATGTGACCAACTTTTTATGGATATTGTTATTTCTAATTTCATTCTTAGACTGAAAATTTTCTAAGGATGCCAGTTCTATTTATGGTTACTAATCTTTCAATGCAATCAATTGTGTTTTTTATGTCAACAAATCCTCTCTACAAATAGAAAAATATGAGTAAAGCGTGCTTATCCATTTTGAGTGTGAAAAAGCTAGCCATAAATGTTATAGATAAATATTATTTGATTTTTATTTTTGTTTTGTATTATTAGATAAGATTAGAGTTGTGAGTACACTCACTGTCTTGGATGATGGTTCAAGAGAAGAGAAATGGAGAAATTCAAGCTCTTCTGATGGAAAGTCAAATTGGCCAAACCGGCAAATAACATCATACAAAATGTTCAGTGTTTCACTTTGCTGAATGCAGACTAAGTCATAACTTATTTTTTCCACATGGAAGCATTAATTTCGCATATTAATTAAAAAAACAAGTGATTACCACACAAAATTGTTAATTTATAAAATGTAACTTTCATACTCCAAAGAAAAGGATTTATTATTTTCATCTAAGATGATATATAGTAATTTAACAACTTTTACAAATAGTTACTTTTTTTCTTTTTCAATAACTTTTTAATTTTAAGGTCTTCAAGATATTTCAAAATGTTGATTTTGTTTTCCACAAAAATGTAATATTTTAGTCTCTATATATTAATATAAATAAATGTGCATTTTTATTCTTCACTAAAAATTAAAACTATATTATTTTAATAAATATAAAAAAATAAAAAACATTAAATTTTATAAAACAAAGTCTCACTTTCGAATTTTATGTATAAAAAAATTTGATTAAAAGTGAATACTCAATTATATTTTCTTAAAGAATAACTATTAACTAGTACTTTTTAACCATGGAATGTTATAGATACATATCCATCAACTTTGTAATATAGTCAACTACTTGATTTATTGTAAATGTAAAAAAAAAAAAAAAGCATTTTGTATTTTCTAAAACAAAACAAAAACTATCTTTAGTCATCAAAACTTCACCTCACTCCAATTCTTCCCATTCCCTCCCCAAATGGAGTGGTGACAGTCCACACTTCTCACTCAGCTGCCCTCAGCCGTACCATGTCGCCCTCCTCCACCGCCCTCTCGGCGTTGGCCGTCCTCTTCCTTCTTACCAACACATCGTCCGCCGCACCAATAATCGGTCTAGACTCCTTCCTGAGTCACCAATCCCGCACCGACCCTCACGCTTCGAACGACTCCTTCCCCTCCCTCCCTTCCTCCATAAAAAACCCCCTCTCCCTCCTCTCCGACATCTCCGCCTCCTCCCTCCTCTCCCTCTCCCTCCCCATCTCCCTCTCCCTCCACCTCCTCGGCGACTTCCCTCCCGACGCCCCCTCCCTCCTCTCCTCCTTCCTCTCCGCCGCTGCCCCCACCGCCTTCCACGTCATCACCCCCTTCGACTCCCACCCTCTCTCACACTCCCTCTCCCTCTCCCACACCCTCCACCTCCACATAACACCCTCCCAATCCCTCTCCTCTCTCACCTCTCTCCTCACTCAAACCCTAACCTCACACCTTCGCTCCACCCCTTCCTCCCTTCGTTCCCCACTCCTCACCATCCCCCACTCCTCCATCGACCAAATCATCCAAAACCACTTCCGCAAACAAAACCCGAATCCTAACCCTAACCACGTCCACCTCTACCTCCTCAATCTCCATCCCCATTCCGATCCCAAACCCTACGCCTACACCTACTCCCCTGGCGAATCCTCCGCCGCCGTCACCAAATGCTCTGGCACCTTCTTCACCTCCGGAGATCGCTTCTTCTGGATCGACCTTCGCGCTGGTCCGGTCGACTACGGCCCCGCAATCTCCGGCGATGGCGTCATCCCGCGCGGCGAGTTTCACCCTCTCGCCGCCCTCCACGGCCGTCCCAAAACCAATAAAGCCTTCGCGGCCGATCTTGCCTCCCTTGTCTGGAGCGCCTACCACGTCTTCCTCGCTCCCTCCCTCCGGATACCGGTCCCGTTCGAGAATTCCCTCACCGTCCAGTTCATCCACATCCATAGCGAATCCGATAGCAAGGATACCTCCGGCCTCGATTGGAAATTAATCGAGAAGAGCTTTAGGTTTGACACTGATAACAACAATAATGGTAATGGTAATGGCTTGTTGTTAGGAGATCAGAGTTTGAGCTTTAAGAATTATGAAATTAGGTTTTCGGAGTGTTCGATTTGCTCGTTTGCTATTGCGAGGTCGATTAATTCGTATACCTCTAGGTTTTTGTTTGATAATTATACTTTGATTGTGAGTGAGTATTTGGATTCGAAACGGTTGCACCAGATTTTGTCTGATTCTGGTGATGAGTTGAGGAAGCTGGCTGGTGTGCCGGAGGAGGATTTTGGTAGGGTTGTGCCAGTGTATGTTTTTGACTTGGATTACACTTCGTTGTTGCTGCTCGACCGGTATCATCAGTCGGTGGCGTTTAAGGACATGGTGATTGCTGTTAGGACGAGAAACACGCAGACCGTGAGTGATTATAGTTGCAATGGCAGGCATGTGTTCACGCAGACGAGGGAGCTTGAGCGGCCCATTGTTGGGTCGATTCTGCAGAGCATGTGGGGGGTGTCTCCGACGCATTTGAATTGGAGCCCCCAGCATAATGAAACTTTGGTGGATTATACGTGGAGTATGGGGCAGACACCGTTCGGGCCGTTTTCTGAGATGTTAAGTTTGTCCTTTGTGCAGAAGGATGCTGCCAGGAGGAATGTTCTATTGACATCGCTGAATTACAGCATAACGAGTGCCATTGATGTTCTTCAGAGCATTGAGACTCATGGTGGAGCAAAGAATCTGCTCAAACAGAAGCAGCATGTGGAGTTTGTCCAGAGGTGGAACCTTTTCAAGTACAAGCTGAACAAGGCTGTTTCTGCGATGTCGCATTTGGATTTTGAGATGGCTCTGTTTTACTTGAGGTCTTCTGATCATGATCTATATGCCATTCACTCCATTGTCTATCACGCCTCGCAGGAAATAGAGGCATCCCTTGTGTGCTTCGAGGATCCCCCGTTTCCCTGGGGTTCTGTGTCAGCTTCTGCGTCCGCGTTCTTTGCTCTCTCTTATGTTTATGCAAGACGGGATAAGCTTTTCAGGAACAAAAGGAAGCAATTTTGATGCTGTCACTAGAGGAGGACAGAACAGAAGTTTGTATGATTTTAAGAAAACACAAAAACAAAACATGTATCATTGTACAAGAGAGGTATGCTGATGGATTAAATATTTAGATTCTTGAACTATTTACTCCAGTTCAACCATACGTTTTCCTACCTTTTTCATGCTGTGATCGGTATTGTTTTCTTGGCTTTATCTTCCCGTTAGCTTTCAACTATTATGACACTAGGTGATCGTTGCTATTAGCATATAATTGATATCGGTTTTAGCAGAACATAGTAGAATAGACACCCTGGAATCAAATCTGTAGAATGTAAGAGAAATAGGAACCAAAAGAAATGGACAAGGATATCTATATCTAAAACAGAGCTAGTGAGATCCTGCCTTCTGGTTAGTAAAACCAGGTACAAAAAAAAGCCCTTTATTTCTTGAAGAAGTAAAACTGCTTCACTTTCATACTCTTATGGTTTCTTGTTCTTTAATGAGCTAATGATAGACTAGTGTTAACAATCATCGGCTACAGTACCTCAAACAATATCCATGCCGCAGTTGATCACCCCTTACTTGCAAAATTTATGCTTTCAAATTGTCAAGTGTTGATTGATTATACAAATACCAGAGAAATTTATATTGTACTGATGCTTTAGTGATAAAAGGTTTGGCTAGCTGTTTCTTACAAAGCAGCTTGTATATCAGTGATCTAATGAACAATTACCTGAATTTTCACACATCCAAAATTTGTGCTTGATGTTTGGTTCTTATCTTTGAATTAATAGATTGAATTTTGTTAAGCAAGTGCAAAATTGATGAGTGATCCATTTCATTTATATAAAGGTGTTGTTTGTATTGCATTTATCATATTAAAGTAATTAAAGGTCATGAATTAAAAAAAAAAAAAAACTAATCAAGTTGAGGATTGGCCCCAAGTTGATCAGGCAGCAGGCTTTGCTGCAATAGGAATAGTAATTTTTATTTATCTTAAATTTATGAATGACTCATTGTTTATATGTTCAATTTAGGGAAATTGCTTAACAGTAAGTATGAAAAGTTTAGAAGGCCTTGTTTATTTACTGTTTTGGAAAATTGCTTTTTTGTATTCCAAATTTTGTTTGTCTCCTTAATATATTTGGAAGTGCTTGTCTCATGCATTGGATGAGTAGACACAGTCCAACTGTTTCTATATTTTTTTGGTTTTTAAAACGTGTTTTTGGAACAAATTTAGAAGTTAATGAAATTTAAATTTAAAGATTGATTGTTTAGTAGTGAAAATTATTTTTAAAAACAAAGCATTTTAAATAAGGGAGAAGTGAATCAAACAGGTCCTAAATTTTAGAAGTCAAACATTTTTTTTTCGTATTCGTAGAAAATGAATAAATTTACAATGAAGTTTTCTTTCTTGCTTGTTTAACTTTTATGCATAATGAAAAATAAGTAGTGTTTTCATTTAACATTACTCCCACATAAATTTATCATACACAGGGAGACTATCTCTAAACAATGTTTGTATGACAAGTTGATGCCACGCTCGCTAGTACAGAGGATTGCAAAACAGCATTCCATTTTGAATTTAAAGAAGGTAGAAGGCTAGATGCAATTAAATATATTTTGCTGGTAATCTTTTGTCGAATGTAATCACACTTCTATACTTGTGTTTACCTGCAATAGTAATAAAGTTCTTGATCGCACCACCAAACTATAGGACATTTTCGTTCTAAATTTCCAACTCTTAGTCAACTTTAGATTTTATTCGATAAAGATTTTGTGATAATTGGTCCCTAACTTTTTCTTACCACTTTTCACCGATGATATACATTGAGTAAGTACACAATTTGATTCCTGAAAGACGCCACTTGTATCGTTTGGGTTTGCTGAAGTTATACAAATTTGTTCGAGTGGATGAACTTTTTAGCAAGTAGGTTACTTTGAAAAGGTGAATTTGTTAGTAAATTGATCAACTCTGGTGATCATTGTATTATTCAGAACTTTGTTCATCAATTGAATAGATGGAAAGTCTTTTTGGAAATACAAGCAAATTAAAGAAAACTTGTTTTTTTTTTTTCTTTTTAAATCTTTAGTTTTAATAAGTAACTCTTAAAGTTTATATAAAGTTTTCTTTTCTCTCTCTCACATATATATAGAGAGAGAGGATTTATTTATTTCAAGATTTTTAACTTTTATAACTCTTATCTTTGAAATAAGTGAATCATTCATATATATATATTCATAATATTTTCCTTATAAAAGAAAATGTGAATATTTATTAAATTGAAATTCTTCTGTCTTCTTTCTTGTAAATGTTATTGATTTTCTGTTCTTTGAACATGTTATGAATTGAGTCCAATTCATATAGCAACACATCGTCACTTAACTTCACAATTCTTACATTCTTGAGTGTCCATTATGCTTTTGACAGGCATCTCAATAACACTTGATTGCCACTTAACTTAAAGCGAACTTAGACTTGAAGCAATCAAAAGTCGTGACTCAAAACTAATCAAAGCATAGTCCTAAGTCAAACATATTGGACAAGTCACTTCATCCAATTTAAGATAGATCAAAACCTTAATTACAATATATTTAATTTCTAGTTATTTGAATTTGTAAGATGAAGAAAGCACAAGCATGCTTTATTTGTTCTGTTGAATCAACTGCTGCAAAATATTTTTTTCTCCACTCATGTAATTTGTAATAAATATATTTGTTTTTTCTTTCTAACTATATATGAATCAATACTGACAATATACAACTATGTTTAAGATGTTAGTTTTACACCAATGCAAACTCTTTTGTCATTGTTTCTGGTATATATATTTAACATATAGTGTATCAGAAGAAGAGTGACAAGAGGACATAGTAGGTCAATGCCACAGGCAAGGCCATGAGCATTCCTAGCAAGACCCTGTGACCAAAACAGCAACAAATGTTATCATATATATGCAAAGGTTGTCAAAGAAACATGCTAAGAAGTTTTACTGACCCAGTGCTTAAAATGCCTGGATGGACATTATACTCTCTAGCAAAAACAAAAGGAACAATTCCTTGTGGTAGAGCTGCCTGCACATACAAAACCATTTAATAATTAAGTACCTTTCCATCATCTGAAAAGGGAAAACAATTTCAGTGTTTTAGGAGTATGTAATTCTTCCTTTGAATCATGACACCTGGAATTTGTGATTATTTTTCATAACTTTAATTTTTTATTAAAAAAATAAGAGAATACTATTCAACTTAATTGATAGCATTAACTGTCAAAGGAGTGAAGTACCATAATAAATTTTTCTCTAATAAAGAGTACAGAAAAGAAAGTAATGATGACCTGAATAATTGCCACTTTGAGCATTCTATCTCTTAATCCAATCACAATGGAGGCTACAGCCATTATGGCAGGCCCAACAAGGAATTTCAGGACCATTGCCACCATTGTCATCCTTGGACCACATGCTATGATTCTGTTGTTTGATGCCATAAATAGACCTGTTGAAATTTCATTCAAGGAATGGGGAACAAGGCTTTTCAAGTCATAATCCAACTCTTGATTTATTATTTCATTAGTTCATAACAGGAATCAATTTATCCATTTCTCTTACCTAAGCTGAAAGTTGCCATGCCTAGACCTCCACTGGCCAATATTTCTATTGACTGATTCACAACATCCGGCATATCCACTCCCCACCTGCAAGAGATTTATATAATCATCATTATTTCTTCCTTAATTGTATGTAATAATGAGAGTTTGTTTTCTATGCATTTTTAGTATAAGATTTTGAATATTGTCAACCAATCAGAAATCATTATTCATATGACTTTTAAGATAATTGTTGCAAAAATGAATACATTTACCATGAAAATTATTGAATGGATGAAAATGTAAGATACTTGACATTGTTAGTTATTTACTCATAATGATTTCTAGCAATAAGAATTTGTGACTCTTCAGTGTGCTTACCTGAAGTGTATGCTTGCCCAAATAAGACCTATGAAAGTTGCATAGGTATTAGGATTAATGATTAATTTATTCCCCACTTTCATAAGAATGAGCAACATCCTCGTTTTACTCTGCGTTCTATGTTCTGCTTCTTCCTCTTCTTCTTTTGATTGTATCTCCTGAGAAGTCTCAGATTCTCCTTTAAGCAGAAACCAACAATGGAACAGCATACATAAATAACACTATTTTCATAGCAGCAATAGCAATGTACTACAACCATAATAATGCTTTTTACAGCAAAGCTTGTATCTAAATTTTGTTTCATACAATCACTCTGCTGCATTATTTGTCTTTCAAGATAATAAATACCTTTAACCAAAAATTGCAATGTAATAAAAATACTCTTAAAGAATTAAAATGCAGTCATAAATTATTTGGGTATTAAGGTGAATGACAAATATGAACACAATACTACTAACATGAAGCTCAGACATTTCATTGACAGAACTCAGTTAACTAGTTTGATGCATTCGCAGTATGATAGTTTGTCAACTTTTAATTACATTTTAGAGGAATAAGTATTCAAATAGAATCTGATTGAGGAGAGAAAGAAAGAAAAGAACAGAAAAAACAGAGAAATTAAAAATAGGTTCAGGCCCCACTTTGATTGTCATAGATTACTTCAGTTGACTGAAAAAGAATAATTTATAAATACTTAATTTAAAAACGAAGAAAGGGTATATAATATCATACATCAAGTAATCAAAATTAGTTTTGGATTAGGATGTGCTAGGTATACATGCAAGAAAATTGCAAGGAGAAAAATGAAGAATTTATCCATAGCTTTATATATTTGTTCTATTAATTCTTCACACCCCTTTTTTATATTCCACTCTTACCATACTATACAACCCTCTTTCCATATAACATGCAAATTAACAAAATCTAAATGCTCACCTGTGTCTTGTGATGGTGGTGCAACAACAGGCATGGTCCTTGCAGGAATTGCAGCATCCAACTCATGAAGAAACAACAACAAATTGTACCACACCATGCTCTGGAGGAAAATAATCTGGGGTAGGAGAAGAGAAGCTTGATCCCTATACATAGCCTTCATGAGTGGAATTCCAAGAATCAAAGTGTTGGGAAGTGTTGAGAGGGAGAGACCAGTTATGATCCACTTCAAACCCCCCCTGCCCTTGATCTTAATGATTGCTGTGAAGACCAGGAATGCAAGGAATTTCTGAACAAAATCAGCATACACGAGTTTGAGGCTCATTTTGTAAATGTTGTTGGAGGAAATGACTTGGAATGACAAAATAGGTACTGAGAAATTGGCCACAAATTTGTTTATGCCTGAACATTGTTCTGGGGTGAAGAGCTTCCACCACTTGACCGAGATGTAGGCTAGAACCATGGTCACATATAATGGGACAGTGGCAGTGACTACATGATAGACATCTGCTAAGGAAATCATGATGCCTAACTAATAACTGTTGAAAGATTTAGTACATGATCTACAGCTTATAATATGCTATCCTACATGCTTTTTAGGCTACTTTGCTGATTTTTCAATTACTAGGATAGAATAATCTCACTAGGAGTAGCATAGAATAATCTATTTTACAAGATGCTTCCTCACAGTGACCTATCACCCTTTTCTCTATTCTCTCTATTCTCTCTATTCTTCTCCTAATGCCCTCATGCTTTTCTCAACCAACACAATGAAATATATTAGCTTTTCTTTTTATACCCTAATTTAATTATGTGAATTCATCTATTAGTCATTTTTCTAGAACTAAAATACAATTTTGGTTTCTTATCAACCTTTTAAGTTTCAATTTCCTCCCTTAAGTTTTAAAAGAATTCCACTTTCATCTTTTTACAGTGTTTCTATTAAACCAAATTGGTTTTTGTATCAGTTTTTATCACTAGTTCTGATAATTTTGGTTAACATGGTGTTTTTCTCTGTCATGTGTCACTGATTTAGTCTAACTATTATAATAAACTAATATAAACATCAATATAGTCTAATATATAATTGTTTAGGAATTAAAATGAAAAGTTTTAAATTTAAGAAATCAAACTGAAACCTAAAACACAGGGTCGACACCAGAATTCATCTTCTTATATTATAGATTCTACGACAATACATACTTTGTAAATTTTCATCTTTAAGTCGACTCTGCAAGATTCTGAATATAGATTTTAGTCAACATTTTCTAGAGTGAGATAATTAATTTCTTCAAATACATGTCTGTCCTTGTTTTGCAATAAATATCCTTAATAATATGTTCCGTGTTAACTGTTTAATCAATCAAATGAATCCTTAATAATATGTTGTTCTCTTAAGGTTTCCTAATTCACGATTTTAATATTTTTGTTTGTAATTAAAAACATTCAAATAGTACAGGAAATACTTGTCAATATATTGGAAACTAATTTTTGCAATTTGTAATAAACAAATTCCATGTACCCAGAAATTGATAACTACATGTTTTTGATGCGGCATAAATATGTGTCTGTATAGAGAATCTAATTGATTTTTTTGGGATATCATAATTTTAAAATTATGCAATGAAAAGGAATAATAATCAATAAATAAAAGTGAGGGCATTTATGTTCGCACGAGCTAAAGATAGATTCTGATTTTGATCTTGACATGTCTTTGGATTCATAGATTCTTTTGCAATGGAGACTTACATATTTGTAAATATTTACAATCCCATACTCACCCAAACTTCATAAATTCTAGTTAGATCGATTGGAAAATACTCACTGAAATTATTTTTTTTCAAAATATTGAAGTTTAATGATTATGTTTTGTCAATACGAATAAAAATTATTATTGATAGATATAACTTTTAAAAGAATTATTATGAAACATAACAAATTTATCATATATGATTGAATGATAATGCTTACACTGAGAGTGTGTACTCAAAGAATTCATGTGCCCTGTTTCTCATTTATCTTGTATATAAAGAAACTTTTGAATGCAGGGAAGAATAAAGAAGTGAATTGTGGGTGAAGTAATGAAAGAAAGACTTGGTTGAGAACAATGTGAAGAAGAATAATTTCCCAATTTTGATGAAAAGTGCATGAATATGTGTTCCAGCAGGGAATTTGCTTTTCAGAGTGAGATTTTTTTTCGCCACAAAAAGAGTCACCACCTCTTTCTTTTCTTCTCCATCCATCTATCAGAACGCAAAACACAAATCCTTCAAAGGTTTTCTGTTACAGTTCTTTTACTTTCTATAATGATCACAAAATAATGAACAATAATGGATGAATTATCAGTATATGTGACTACCCTTTTTGTTAAAATGTAGCCAATATTAATAGTTAAAAAAATCATTATTTTGCAACATTTTGTAATTATACTACTACAAAACTGAAATATTATATACTTTTGACAATATATTAACAAGTGTTTTTTTTATGTAGCCCTTGGAGGATTCTTCAATGTTGCAGAAATGCAGATTTTAAGGGCATAATCAGAGGAAAGAAAACTTATTGTCTACACAAAGTTCCCAACAGAATGTTTATAGGCCACACAAATCACAACTTAACTGTTAATCCAAATTTGCAGGCTTTAATGTTTCCAGTGAAGTTTTATACCTTTTCTTTTCAGCTTTAAATTGCAAAAGAAAGTCTCAAAACAGAGAAAAAGAGAATGTTTAAAAGATTTACACAACATATATTTGTTCAAATGACAATTTCTGCATTTGACAATCTTATTAAAGATTATATAAATAATATGGATATGTATCGTTTTAAGGAAAAAAATGGAATACAATGGTTAATTATATAAACTCATTGTGTCCATGTCTAACTTGTTTTTCTTTTTGCTTTATATATATATATATATATATATATATATGTTTGCTTTTATTATTATAAATTTTACCAACTATACTATTAATGCAAGGTTGTGCTTTCTTCTTCGTTCTTTGGATTTTTTTTTTTTTCCTTTTTCTTTTTTCAATATATTTAAGTNTTTAAAGTTTAAAAGTTAGGAACTTTAATTATTTTTGCATTTTTTTCTTTAACTTTAAGAGATATTTTTATGTTTGAAGCTCATATCATATTATGTGAACCTCTTTCTGCTAAAAAAACAGAACCCTTTATAGCTCATATATATATATATATATATATATATAATTTTTTATCTTAATTTTTTAATACTTTTTATTAGTGCAAAGTATCTGCTGGCTTTATCAATAATTTATTTTCTTAGAAAAATTTTGGTTAATGATACTTAGTGGGATTTTTCCTCTCCCAATCACATTTTTTGAATCACAATATTTGTACTCAATATCAATACCTTATGTAAGATGATTAAGTCCAGTATCACTCAAACCTATGAATTCTTAGTATTCTCTTTAATTTTTGTTAAAGTATAAAAGTTGCTTATTAGTTTTACAAATTTTTCTCCTTGTTAGTAAATTGAAAAAAAAAAAAAAACACAAGTTAAACTCATGTCACATTATGCTATTAATTTCACATAACTTTTTATTTAATTAATTTTTAATCATAATAATAATTTTTTTTCAATTTATATATACTCATTAATTTTGTTTTAAATGAAACATGGTATTTATTGATAAAATATATTTTTAAAATTTTATTTTAAATATTCTTATTAAAAATATTTAAATAAAATGTAATAAATATTTATTTTCATTCTTCAATTTATTTAATAAAAAATATAGTTTTGAAATAGTCTCTCATGGAAAAAAAATGTTTAAAACAATTCTAACTTAATTAATGCTTAACATGGCACACATGTGCATGTGCAATAATGTCAAGATTAATTGAGATCATAGAATGTTAAATCCTATAAATGATTTTAAATTTTAGAGACTTTTTTTCATATATTTTCATAAACAGGGGAACAAAATTGAGGGTGACAGATGCTGGACTAACTTGGCTATTGAACTGAAAAAGTTTAAAATTTTGAAGTATACATTTGAACTTTAACTTGTCATATTATGAATTTTAAAAGCCTGAAATATAGTAAGTTAGGATCACTTTTTGCTTGTTCAATATTAACGGTGAGAAACGCTTGCAACATAACATATATATACTGTCTTTTGCTTTTGATTTGTAGAGAAATGTTTGACACTGCTTTTGTTTTACCTACTTATAATGGTCAAATAAAATAAATGAATAAATAAATTGTTTAAGGTTGTTTGGTACCTATATTTTTGTAATATATTATTATTGTTGTAGGTAGGTGAAATCATGAGGTAAGATTCAAATTCAAATTTATATTTTTGAATAAGAAACAAAATTGGTTTGAGATATGTGGTAGTTGTACTCACTTTAAGACTTTATATAATATGATACTCACTAAGTATTATTAGAAAGTTGTTTTAATTTTGTTTAAATATAATCAATAAAATTAAATTATATTAATTACTTTTTAATTATAAAATCTTCAACCATTATTATAATTTCAAGAAGCTATACTAGATGTGAGTTTTCTGTATAGTTAACATGATTTTAACGTATTACTAATAGCTAATACTTATATGATGCAAATATGATTCTTTACTTCTCAAAGAGATTGAAACAAAACATGCCCTTATTGAGAGGCATAAAATATATCAAAGAAAATAAAGAACAGGACAAAAGTTACAACCATCTTCCCGAAAAAGTTACACATAACTTGGATCTTTATCTCTTGCAATTTAAACACCATGCAGAAGATTCTCTCTCTCACATTCTCACTCTTAAATGCATGTTGCAGAAGACTCAAGTCTACACTCCAACTAAGTAATCACTTAACTAGAGGATGACCATACATCTTCTGTACATGTCTTAGTTTTAATAAGAACAAAACAAAAAATCTCTAGCAAGGCATCCCAACAAAGCAGTTTAGGGCACCAGCGTACCGTGTTAGCCTGTTGGCATGACTGCCATCTCTTGGCTTCATTATGAGACCCTTTTTGTGTGTCAACTGGATTGGTGCCCCTGAAGTGTTGAAAGTTGCACCGTTCATGAAAAGGTCCATCTCTGATTGCCACTGCCAATTCTTCCACACTTCTGGTCCTGCATTGATCCTGTGTGTGATCTCCTTTGCAGCATCGTTGTTGGGGGCAATGAAACGGTTTCCCTGGCTCAGAATTGTTGGCCCTGCGCTTCCACCTATTGCGTACATCATCCAGTGAGTGTAGTCGTTGTTCAAAACATGAAAGAATCCCCATCTGCACCTTGGCATCCTCTGGACAAGTCCTTGACCGAAGTGGTTGAATGCCACTGTTATCTGCATGATCTTGTCTCCATCATAGGCGTCACTGGCCCCAAAGAGCATCACATCGTTATGTCTGGTCATGTGGCAATTTGAGATGGTGATGCCAGTGGAGCCTTGGATGACATCAATAAGACCATCAGCACTGTTAGAGAGGGAAACATGATCGATCCAAATATTGGAGGCTCCGAAAATGGAGATGGCATCACCATCACTCCTGGTTCTGAATCCAACATGGTCGAAGGATTCCCGGATCATACCACCCTCCTTAGGCACAATATTCTTGATGCGAATCCCGTGGATGATAACATTGTTCACGTACTGTATAGTGATGCCAGCACCGTCCCTGATTTGCACGTTGGCGCCGCGACCATCGATGGTCTTGTCGGAGGAAATCAACAACTCCTGCTGGAGAGTGATCATCATGCTTTGTGAAAAGGTGATCCACAAGGGACCCTTCTGGGTCACTGCAAATCGAAGGGTTCCTGGCTTAGGGTTCACCAAGTCCTCATCGGTATTATCGGTGACGACATAAATGGGTCCACCAAGTCCTCCCACTGCACGTCTTCCGAACCCTTTTCCGCATTTAGCTAACTGCTGGCGGTCGTTGGCCCAGTCTTTGTTGCACCTCCAACAATTGTCAATGGGGTTGCTGCTCACACATGCTTCTGTTCCATCATGCCCTTTATTCATCAATTCCCTCCTTGTGGTATTTTGTAATGCCCTATTATATTCCATCAAATTCTTTTAGAAATGTTATATGAAAAAGAAAAATATATATATAACTAGACATTGTATTGAGTAGTATGCAGATACATGTAAAGCAATGAAGGAAAAGATTGGTTATAAGAGAAGATAGATACTTACAGATGAACATGGTAATTGAGTTCATTGGTAACGAATTCGGGTGTTGGGACATAGGACTCAAGGGCAATTTTATGGGCTTCCTCAGCTTGGATTTTGACATAGTCATCATACTCACCAATGGTAGCCTCGAGGCATGGGAAGGTAATGGCCAGAGTAACCAACATGGTCAAGGCAATCTTTGTTGCGGTTCCAACCATTGTTTCTCCCATGACTTGTGCTTAGCTTTATTTTTTTTTCTCAGGTTATTTAGGTTTTTTTGGTAAGGTTATCAAGGTCTTGCGATTTATTAGTTAAAACCCACAAGACCCTGTAAGCCTGCACCAATTAAAAACCAAGGAGGTTATTGTTTGCCCTGTTGCATAATGCTGAGTGAGTTCATCGTTTATATAGAAGAGACAAGCTTCCATAACAACGGTAACCCTTGAAAAGAGGTGAACAGCTTCCAACTTTAGCAACGAAATATGTGGCATCTAAATAGTTATGGTTAGTCATATTCGGAAAAAACTAACCTATGTATATGTTTGACCCAACTTTTTCTGCTGAGAATATAAACCAAAATAAGTAAGTTAATTGTTATTATTTTTTTGGCTTAAAATCTCCTAGAAGTTGTTCCATAATTTAAAAAAATATTATTATTATTATTTAAGAGTAGTTATATTTTTTCAAATGAAAAAGTATAAATTTATAAAATAAGAATATTGCATTAAATTAATTTAATTTATTTTAACAATAAATAAAGCATTAAAATATACATATTTAAAATTTTATTTTATATCTAAAGTAAAAAATCAATGGTTATTTTCACATTATATAAATAATATTAATTAAATAAATTGATAACATTTTAAAGTTATTCTATATTAATGCTCAATATCATTTTTAAGAAAATAAAAAATATATAAAACTAATATATTAATATGTGAAAGCGTGTAACATATAAAAAAAATTGGCCTTTGAAAATTAGGATGGATCTCCAATCAATTAAAAATAGATGCAGCAGCCAGGTGACAAATAAAAGTGAGAATTAAAGTAAAATAAAAACAAATGAAATGTGAGCAAAATAATATATATATATATATATATATATATTTTATATAAAGAAAGAGAAATATAAGAATAAAATATTTTATATTCCATTCTGTTTTTAATTTCATATATGATATCTAGGGATTAAATTGTTTGGAAAATTGTTTTTAATAAAATACTTTTTTTTTTGTGTTAGTCTAATCTGCATATTTGAATAAATAAACTATTTTAAATCAGAAATAGTCCAGTAATTTTATTTGTTTTAATTTTTTATTAAATATTTATCCAAATAAAATATAATAAAACTTAATTTGATTTTAATTTAATATAAAATTTGAATTAACACAAATCAATATTTTAGTTTATATTTATAATTTTTATTATTATAAAATTTTTAAAATACTATTTTTTTTATAAAAAAATTTATTATATATAGATATATTTTATGATTTTTCTATAATTATTATTTTAATTTTAATTTTAATTATTTATATATTTATAAATAAATTATATAAATTTATACTTAAAAATATAATATAAATTTACCATCATCTTTTTTATATATATTAAAAATATAATATACAAATTAAATTAAAAAATAATTTTTATGATATATATATATATATAAAAGTTATTATTTAATTTTAAATATATAGTTTTATATTTAAATTCAATAAATTATTTAATTCAATTTGATTTTATTTTTAAACTAAAATTTAAAATCGAAACTAAACCATACAATTTCTTTTTCTTTTTTACATTAATTTTCAATTATTTTTTCAACTAAATTCAGTTTTGAACACCTTACTTTAAATCAATTAAATTACTTATTTCATAAACACTTATTTTAAATTTTTACAAATTCACCATTAACTTTTCTAAATGCTACTTATTTTATTACTTTGTTATCTAAGGATAAGTTGCTTTTTAGAATTATTTTCTAAAAGTGTTTGATCCAATTTTCCCTTATAAAAAAAAAAACTAAATTTATGCAGGACAAATTATACGTCCACTAACTTTGTATAATTCATTGATTTTCCGCAATCTCATCCAAGTATGGAAATTTTCCTAATTTACTAGATTTTACTATTGGTGGCCTTCCTTTGTCAGCATTGTGTATCATTCCGAACCAGATGAATAATAAAAATTAGATAATATATTTTGTAATATTTGCCAACCTTTAATTTAATCGGTTGGTCAACAATGATATAAAGTTATCCATTTAATCTAATGCAGATAAAATTGGTAAGACCTTAATAGGTATTTTCAAGCAAAAATTAAAGTTAAAATTATGTTACAAATCCGACATCTGCGGATCAAAAATCCAAGAGGTACTGTCATTTTATAGCCAATATATTAAGAAATTGGATCACAATTACAGACCACTAATTTAATTAAGCATAGAACCTAATCAATACAGTAAGCTCATCCTTCCTCTGTCTTCGGTAAAGCCATGCAAACCAACAGAGCACAAAACTCGAGCTCATTCACAAGTTATCAAGCCATTTCAAAGAGCAAAAACTTGTGTCAATTTACGGAGCATGAGTAGATGCCATCAACAGCGAGAAATATAAGGAGTGTGGCTTACATGGGCTTTCATCTCATGACAACCCGTACCTATAGAAATGTATTAACTGACGGCATTTTTTCAGTGTTGAAACAGCCTTAGGCACTGTCAGATTCATTTCCAGAATCAATATTCATGGGTTGGGGATTCTTGTAGCCACTGATCTCATCCTTGTAGCGTTTTTTATCTTCACGTGCTTTTGCCTCGTATGGTTCCTTCTCTTCCGCTGTGCATTCAATAGGTAAACAATATAGAGTTTAGTGGATTTAGTCTCTAAACATAATAAGTTCGGATCATGAATGACACTCGGTGAAACTGCATGAAACGAAACATGTAGCAACAGCCATACCTGACATCTTTTTCCATTTCTCTCCAAGTACTCTTCCAACATCCGTAAATGAAATTCCAGGATTAGTTTTCTTTAGATTCTGTAAAAATAAATAAATAAATTCAGGAAATATTATGTAAAGATAACAAAACTTGTAAATCCCCTTCTGTACTCAGACACCATTTCAGGTAAATTTTGTAATTTCTCACAATCAATATAGCAATTAACAATTTTGCTAAAGGTCATATTTGGCTACACCGAGTTAGGAGCACGAGTTCAGTGTTCAGACAAATTGGAACAATATCTATTCAGGCTGACTTTCATTAACTGCAGGTTTTGCAGAACGATCTCAACCTGAAAAACATCAATATTCTCCCCAAAATTTCCAATGGGGCAAAACTAAGTACACAGACCTACTTCAATTATCATTGTAATCCCCAAACTGAGGCTAGGCAGCTTTGCAAAAGTTAGGTGATATTCTCCCACCGACAACTTAAACCCAAATCCAAAACCATATATACCCATCCTATATGACAGAATAGAACACACACCTCTCTTTCCAATTTAGAAAAGAACATGAAACCGGACATTGCCCTCTTGGGTGCATTTGGGTCCTTTTTCTTCTTCTGTTTTCTTTTCTTTCCATCCTCATCATCTTTTAATTTCTTTTTTGAAGAAGACGCCTTAGAAGGCAGGTCCTTCTTTGCTTCCTTTTTGGCAGGCTTCTGAAAATTGGTCACCATTAAGGTGTCAGACACAACCATAGATTTAAAGAGTAGATAATTATCACAGATAACAAAGGTAAACAAAAATCACTTGCCTCTTTCTCATCACCACCATCACTAGCATCGGAATCATCTGCCCCAGAATCATCAGTAGGAGAACCTTCATCATCTTTGTCAGCAACAAAATCGGAATCCTGTAGAAAATTACTGCCGTTTAATGTATATATAGAAACCAACAAGATCAGAAAATCTTGCCAAGCTAAGTTCCCCAAAGACCAAAGTGGAGCAACTTGCATAGAGTCAAGCCTGAATACATATGCACAGAAAAAGCACAGAACAAATGCAAACAAACACTATAAAGCAAAATAGAATACACAAGAAACTAAAACGGATAGATACTTACAATAGGAGAATGTAAGTACAATAATTGTAAAAACTGAAATGTATGCTTGGAGTTGAAGTTTTCATGCCCAACTATTTTCAGATGTTAGTCACCATAAATAAATGTTGTCTCCTTGTTTATAAAACTAGAAAACAAATTTACTAAATGCTAGTCAAGAACTAAAAGAAAGGATGAAAATTGTATAAATTATCTGTTTTATCACCTCCTCGTCACTTTCATCTCCACCAGCTTCATTTTTTATACGCTCAAGATGTGGATCAACAGCATCATCATCATCATTCTCAAGAACCTTCTTTATACCAACAGTGGGTTGGGCATCTCCTAAATTCATAATTTTCAAGCCCTTCGAACTGCATGCACAGGCCGAAACAAATTGTTTATATAACAATCAGCTGTATGTAAAATTAAGCAATGGGCTAATATTTACCTGATAAACTCATACAAATTGTGGTACTCATTTCTCTGAATATTACGGAAGAGATGCTCCTGTTCAGATTTTAGTCTGATAAGAAGGTCAAAATAATGCATATTGGAGCCACCAGCAGCATGCCTCTCAAATTCCACATAGTCAATCTAATAGGAAAGATAAACAATTAAAACCTCCATTTTATAAAATATAATATGCAATATCAACCAGTAATTGACATTTGATCATCTGTCAGCACAATCAGACTTTACCTCTTCATGAAGAATAAGAGTTGGAGGTTTAGGTAGAAAGAAGAAGCTCTTCTCAAGGGGATACAGAATTCCATCTTCAGCTTTCAAAGATGATTTCACTGCATAACCATCTTGACAACTCCTAAATTTACCAGGCTTAGTCACTTTGGCACCTGATAAGCCGCGTAATATTGTGGTGAAAACATCATGAATAAGCCCCTGATTATTGAATTGAAAATGAAAAACGTCAGCTACCACATTAGTCATAATGCATGACAAACGGTTACAAAATTCATGCATCACTCAATCATCTAAAATATGCAAGATGCTCTTTTTCTTTTCCCAAACATTCCTTGAAGAGAAGTTTCTCAGAGGTTATATACTGACATATGAATCAATTATTAACAGTTTAAGCAAAATACCTTATAAGACAGCTCCAACTTATCCTTATACTTGGTGTTATAAAGATCTTCATTTATTGCCAATTCACTTTGAACTACATAATCAGTTTCAAACTATACAGAAATGAGCAAAACAACATTAGAAGCATGTAAAATACACATCTCATAAATTGGCAAACCAAAAATCATTGAGCAATTACCTGCATCACAATATGAGGGTACAAAGTTTGTCCCTTCCGAATAGGGGGATCAAGGCTAATAATAACAAAGGTATGTGGTTGATTAGACTACAGATACATATGAGAAATTGTCAGTAGATTTAAAAGGTCCAAAGAAAAGTATCCATTTTAAAGACATGGCTGGATAATGGCATTACTCATCCTTAATATCAAAACAAATATCACAGAAGCAGGAAATGAACCTTAGGAAGTAAAAATAAGCGAACCACACTGCTATACTGAATTTTGAAATCATTAGCTTGTCCCTGAAGCCGCAAGAATGACATGTGTAACTCAACACTGTATCGTCCCCTACATAAAAGTAAAAATTTCTATTAATAGATATTAATATGTATATATTTATGGAAAAGACAGATATGCTAGCAGTACAAAAGACAACTATAAGAAGCCAAACATGCTTGAATAATATTTTTCTGTGCATTTAAATACATTTACCTTGGTGTAAGGATTGCAATACCCTCAAATGTAACAACAGCATCTTCACCTCCAGCACCAACATCAGCCATAGACATTATTTTGTCACGGAAAACCTGACATTATTGAATGTCAGTTAACCAAGAAGTTATTATAACATGGATCTTTTATATCAGGTAACAAACTCACCTGAGCAGGAGGACGATTTTCATCACCAACAAACTGGGTGTTGGAATTTGGTATATGGAAACTCATCTCCATCAGTGAATCTTTCTGAGATCATAACATAAACTATATTAAACCATAAAAAATTCATAATCAAATTGAACCTAATGACTACAGTCTTCAATACTGTAAAAAGCTGCCAGTTTGACAAAACTCTATGAATTTGCTAAAGATATAAAACTATATAACTGCATGAAAATATAAATATACCTCATTAGCTCCAGTTGTGTCATCAACATGAAACTCCAAGATCACATCATTCTTCCCTTGAAGCTGTGTTTGAGAAACATCTGCTAAAGACACTTCAAAAGCTTGCTTTGAACCAACCATAAAAGCCAGCATATTTCCTGAAATGGAAATAGAAACATAAGGACATCCACTAATCTACTAGTAGCATAACAATAAAAGAATTCAAGTCAAACTTTATCAAACAAGATTTGATTGCAAAAGAAGAAAACAAGGATGAGACAAAGTTCCTCCTCGAGAAGTCAACCACCACCTCCACCTTCCAAACACATAAAGTCATCATACACATACACAAATAAAAGAAGTCAAGTCAAGTCAAACTTTATCAAACAAGATTTGATTCCAAAAGAAGAAAACAAGGATGAGTCAAAGTTCCTCCTTGAGAAGTCAACCACCACCTCCACCTTCCAAACACATAAAGTCATCATACACATACACAAATAAAACCACTTCTGTCTCAACAACTATTTTTCAATTAAAAAATTGCACTTAATGTAATTACCAAAGCGGAAGTAGTGGCACAAATTCATTTTACACTTGAGAGTATACCAAAATGAAAAGAAGCAACTGCAAATTTGGGAGGGAAAAAAGTACAAGTACATAAGTTCACATCCTTCCTTTGTATATGGAAATAATTCTGTGCTACACAAGAAAAAAACAATGCTCCCCAAGAACAAATTGGATGATATCAACTGAATTTCTTTGAAAATAAGAGAGCTCGAGCTTTGCTAGAGATATTACATATCAAACAGAACAATAATGTCATATTAACTTCCTTCCCCAAACACCCACTAACAAAAAATTATGTTTCAGATATACATGCCACATCATGTGCAGAATGTTAGTACAACAAATAAGTCAGTGCGTGTAATATTATCACTGAGACACTAACCATTTAGATCAACTTCTCCCCAATTACGCCCACTAACAGAAAGTTGTTTCTCCTCTACTGTTATTCCACAGGTGTTTTGGAAAAAATTGGTCAAACTTGCAACATCCTGCAAAATATTATAAATAACAATATAAGAATTTAAGAATCAACATTTGATAAAAATCCAAGTCCAAATCCTCAATATTCAGATCTGCTGTGTTAATAAGAGGTTAAAATATAAGAAAACCAAACTAGAAGTTTGAAATCCTTTTTCAACGTCAACCATATGAAAATGCACATTTGAGAGGCAGAGAGAGTAACCTGGTCACGAAATCCTGTGAATTTGTAGTACAATCCATCTTTTATTTGAACCCCAAGTTGGTTAGTCCTTGGAACCTTCATCCATGTCACCCCCGTTATGTCAGATTTATCAACTTCAATTAATTTACCACCACCCTGTCTCTTCCATATAATTCCTCCAGAATAAATCCTTATCTGACCTGGATTCTGCAATCCAATTACAGAAAAGAAGAGTCATCCATCTCAACTGCTAATTTCAGTCTCATTCACTGGAAAATTTCAATTCTTTAACTCTAATTATTATTAATTTTTTATTGAAATAACAATGAAACTGATAAAATCTAGACATGGGACCAGCAGTGCAACTCTAAGTAGTGTATATGCTAAGCATATTCAGTTCATTCCTACGATGTTAAATAAACTGCCCATAAGACCACCCAATAAAACCACTTACTAGTAGGAAGTAGAAAGTGGAATGAAAACAACTCTGCACTTGCTTGGTACAACAAGAAATATTACCCAAAAGAAAACCTTTGTTTTTTAGATTGTCTATTTTCTACCAAAGATTTTGAAAAAAAATGAGCATAACAGCTATTTGGGCCAGAAGGTTTTGGGGTCTCCACAACTGCAATTGTCACTAAATCAACCATAATTGCAGTAATTTCCCACAATACCAAGAACCGCAATAAGCATATTTGTCCGTAATTACCCACAATATCAAGTACTACAAGAAGTATATTTGCCCTAAATACTTAATCTCCTACAACAAAACTATGGCAATAGTAATAACAATAATTAGGGTTTAAAACAGAAGAAAAGAAAACGCATAATAAAACACTAAGATAAGCTCTCTAACCACCAGACAGCACCACAAGTCTCACTGACACATGGTATGTGAATTAGAGAGGTTGAAAGCAAAAGAACGATTGAACGAAGCAAAAATAAAAACCCTAGGGTTTGGGAAAGAATAACTAAAGAATGTTTGAGAGGAAATTTAGTGTGTGTGTGTGTGTGTGTGAGAGAGAGAGAGAGAGAGAGAGAGATTACGGTGCCTCCGCGGCCACCAAGGGTGATGTTGTTGAAGAGATGACCGTCGGACATGACTGACGCCCACGGAGAAGAGTGAGAGTGCAGAAAACAACTACTAAGGGTGTGTTTGATGTTGCATACACCAAAGGAGGTTTTCGGTTTTCAAATATGTCTGATACCAAACGCGGTTATAAAAAGGAGCGCAGATAATTTTTTTGAGCAGGGAAAGAAAGTATGAAGCAGCGGAAGAAGGAGTGGTGTGTAATAATGGGCCGAACAAAAGCGTAGCAGGCCTTGCTTGTTATACTTCCAAAATTTCTTTCTACACCAAAAAATAATATTTACAACATCTGATAAGTTTAAATAACTTTTTATCTCTTCTATGTTTCCAATACTTCCGTTTTTTTTATTATTTAATGAATTTAATTAAACAATAAATATAATTGATATTTTTATTTTTCAATATTTTTTTAAATTTTATATTTTGTTCTAAAAAAAATCTTATTTTGATCTTTTATATAATTTTTTATTGATATTTTTTTAAGTAACGAATTATATACTAAATGACTATGTTAACTACTAAGTAAATTAACATATATATTTTTTTAAATTATTTTATTTAAAATTAATTAATTAATTAATAAAAAATAATGTCATTTTTTATATTTTTTTTAACAATGAGAAGAATAAAAATCTTAAAAAAGAATCTATAATTATTAATCTTTATATTTTTTGGATTTCATTTTTAAATAAGAAAAATGGAAAAAAAATAAAGAATAAAAGAAAACGATATTATTTCTATCATATTAATGTAAGTAAAAATGATAACTCTTATTTATTCATTAAAAACTACAATAAAATCTCGATGTTTATTAAGTAAAAAAAATTATATTAAATATTCATTTTGATGCATGAAATATATTAAGTTGTATATGTTAAACTTTTTATTTGACTGTAATGACATGTTAATATTGTAAGTAATTTTGGTATAATGTTTTGATTTTAAAAATTGACATTCTTTGAAATTGAAGAGTATGGTAATGCCTAAACCATTAAAAAAATAATTTCTTGCTCTAATTTGTGATTGCATAAATATCATCATGCAAACCTACTAAAAAAATCCTAACAAAATTATTTCCGGATAAATATGTATAATTTTTATTTAGTTTTTTACTTTTAAATTAATTTATTTAATTCTCTAAAATTTAATTTTTTATACTTAAATTTAAAATTTAGTAATAATTTATTTATTGTTATAAAATTGATAAAAAATATTTAATTTACATATTTTTAAATTTAAATAATTGAATTAATTAATTTTAAAATAAATAAATTAAAGATATTTAGAAAAAAAATACAGTAAGCATATGAGAAGAAAAAGATCCTCTCTTTTTTTAAACTATTTTTTATCTTTTTTTAATGATATCATCTTAATATATTCTTTATCTACTAATTACTTGAGATATATTTATAATGTTTTTTTTTTCAATTCTTGATATTAAATTCCAATACATAATGTTATAATGACATTTGTTTTTTAAACACATAAGTAAAATTAAATGATATTAGTTATTTTTAATTATAAAAATATTTTTTACTAATATTTTAATCTTTAACTTGTATTATAATTTTAACATAATTTCAACAAGCTAAGAGATAGTATTAAAAGTTATAACTTTTGACACAAATATGATTTTTTACTCCTGAAATAGGTTCAAAATGTGATCTTATGCGAAGGCATCAAATATATTAAAGAAAGAAAGAATTGGAAGAATCAAATTGAATCTCAAAAAAGCTTCCACATTACTTGGAACTTTGTTTTTGCAATATAAAACCCCAAGTAGAATATTCTCTCTTTCTTTCTCAGTGGTAGAGGCAAACAACATTGCTTGTTGCAGAAGACTCAAGTCTAGAAATCCTCTAACTAAGTACACAACACTCAGTGAACTAGAGAATGTCCATGCATCTTCTGTTAATGTCTTGGTTTTGATAACAGCAAACATAAACAACAAAGAAAAATTTAGCAAGGCTTGCCAACGAGGCAGTCTAGGGCACCAGAATACCGTGATAACCTGCTGGCATGAGTTCCATCTCTTGGCTTCATTATGAAACCCTTTTTGTGTGTCATCTGGATTGGAGCCCCTGAAGTATTGAACGTTGCACCGTTCATCAAAAGGTCCCTGTCTGATTGCCATTGCCAATTTTGCCACACTTCTGGTTTTGTACTGCCCCTGTGTGTGATCTCCTTTGCAACATCGTTATTTGGGGCAATGAAACGGTTTCCCTGACTCAGAATCGTTGGCCCTGCGGTTCCACCTATGGCGTACATCAGCCAGTGAGTGTAGTCGTTGTTCAAAACATGAAAGAATCCCCATCTGCACCTTGGCATCCTCTGGACCAGTCCTTGCCCGAAGTGGTTGAATGCCACTGTTATCTGCATGATCTTATCTCCATCGTAGAGATCACTAGCTCCAAATAACATCACCTACAGTAATCACATGCTTATGCTTTAGTTCACCAAAATCAAACCCAAGCATTCATGCCTCCAATGGAATACAACCATGTTCGTTAATATCTATGATAAAATCCATCATAAATACTTTAAAGAATTATTTAAATGTCTAGTAATGTTGTAATATGTAATAATGTAAATGTACTTACATCGTTATGTCTGGTCATGTGGCAATTTGAGATGGTGATGGCAGTGGAACCTTCGATGACATCAATAAGACCATCGGCACAGTTAGAGAGGGAAACATGATCGATCCATATATTGGAGGCTCCGAAAATGGAGATGCCATCACCATCACTCCTGGTTCTGAATCCAAAGTGGTCGTGGGAGTCCCGAATCATGCCACCCTCCTTAGGCACAATGTTCTTGATGCGAATCCCGTGGATGATAACATTGTTGACGTACTGAATAGTGAGGCCAGCACCGCCCCTGATTAGCACGTTGGCGCCACGACCATCGATGGTCTTGTCAGAGGAAATGATCAACTCCTGGCTTAGACTGATGACCATGCTGTTTGCAAAGGTGATCCACAAGGGACCCTTTTGGACCACTGCAAATCGAAGGGTTCCTGGCTTAGGGTTCACCAAGTCCTCATCGGTATTATCGGTGACGACATAAATGGGTCCACCGAGTCCTCCCACTGCACGTCTTCCAAACCCTTTTCCGCATTTGGCTAACCTGTACCGGTCATTGGCCCAGTCTTTGTTGCATCTCCAACAATTGTCAATGGGGTTGCTGCTCACGCATATCCCTGGATTCCTTTTATCTTGCAGCAATTCCCTCCTTGTGCTATTTTTTATTGCCCTATTATATTCCATCAAATTCATTTAGAAATGTTATATGAAAAAGAAAAAA
>BDMB01000009.1:1208390-1338235 GCA_016859785.1 Macrotyloma uniflorum | reverse complement strand
AAAAATATATATATATATATATATATATATATATAAATAGACATTGTATTGAGTAGTATGCAGATACATGCATGTAGCAATGAAGGAAAAGAGTGGTTATAAGAGAAGATAGATACTTACAGATGAACATGGTAATTGAGTTCATTGGTAACGAATTCGGGTGTTGGGACATAGGACTCAAGGGCAATTTTATGGGCTTCCTCAGCTTTAGTTTTGACATAGTCATCATACTCACCAATGTTAGCCTCGAGGCATGGGAAGGTAATGGCCAAAGTGACCAACAGGGTCAAGTCAACCTTTGTAGCCCTTACAACCATTATTTCCCCCATGACTTATGAGGTTTTTTCTTTGCCTTTGTTGTTATGTGGCCAGGTTCCCCAAGGTCTTTTGAGCTCTTGGTTAAAGCTCAAAGAATCAAGAATCAACTAGACCTTGGTTCGCCTGTCCCAATCAAAACCAAGAATGCTGTTTGGCCTGAAGCATATTGCTTGTTGAGTTCATCACTTATATAGAAGAGACATGTTAAAATAACAATGGGAACCCTTCACAATACTTCCAACTTTAGCAACGCAAAATGTGGCATTCAAGTGGTTCTGTTTAGTCTCATGCAGAAAAACTAGGATTCTGTTTAGTCTAATGCAGAAAAACTAGGCTGTGACATCTCCACACGACTTTGTCAAGTGTTTGGTTCCAAGTCAGAAGGATATTAAAAAAATTGGATAATATATTTTGCAAGCCAACCTTTAATTTAATTGATTGGTCAATACAGATAAAATTGCTAAATCCTTAATTAGTATGTTCATAATGGTACTAATTATTCTTTATGTGTTACTTTATGTAAACTTAATTCATTAAATTTTAATATTTATCAATATCTAAATACACATAATTAAGAAATTAAATTTAAATCTTGTCCCTTTTTTAATACACATCTAATATAGTAGTTCTTATAACTTTTTTTTAGTATTATTGATGGGAGTCATTTCAAATATAATAACCATAAATTCTATTCAGTTTTCATAGTGATTTCTTCATTTATATATGAATGATAACAGCATAACAATATATTCTTATTATTAACTATATCAACAAATAATATTTTATCTTCACAAATTTCAAAATATATTTCTATAACCTTTCTTAAATGATATCTAAAACTTAAATAAATCCTATCAGTTAACTCTTATCTTATTTTAAAACTAATTTTCTTTTTCAACTTTTATGTTAACATGAAGTTCAAGTTAAATATTTGATGATGTTTAAAATAAAATATAATTTTTTATTTTAATCTTGAAATCTTGATATTTGTTCATTAAAAAATCATATTTTATATAATACAAATTATTTTTTTCCTGACAATTTTAGTGGATATTAATCTTTCTAATTTGGTTCAAAAATATATTTAAATTAAATGAGATTACAATTTTAAAACAAAATAATTTTTAACTTAATTCTCAACTTAATATAGTTCACATTTATATCTCATGGATAGATTTAAATTTCAAAATATTAATGAAAATAATTTATATAAATTGAATCCAAAAATTCTAAAATAATATAAACATATTATAATTTATCTTAATTATTATATTAAAGATTTAAAATTTATTTTCTTATCCATAATTATTATAAGTATTTATATTTGAGATATTCTTTACTTCTCTTATTAGAAAAATTCAAACTAAGGTTTTAAAATAATTTTTTATTTTTTATTTGGCCTCTTAAACTAAAATCAAAACTTAAAAAAAAAAAAGACAAAAAAAAAACAAAAAAACTTTCCTTAAATTTCTTTACTTTACAAGACCTTAAATTCTAAAGATGGAAGAAATTAAAAATACTCTCATGTCTTCTTAAAATGTTTTGATCCAAATTTTGATGGGATAGAATTACTCTAAATTTGAAGACCCAAAAATATAATCGTTATTACGAATATTTTTTCTTCCTCCCTAAACCTCAAATTCAATAATTGAAAATAAAGAACAACCTTAACTTATTGTCTAAAAATATACTTAATCTAGTGAATGAATTCTCATTTTGAAATTATATTATAGTAAGAACAAAAATTATAATAATTTTTTACTTTCTCTCTGCTCTCCTTTTCTTAAATTTTACACATTTAAATTTATTCTCCATATAAAAAGAAAATCTTAAAACCTAACAAAATAGACTCAAAATAGAAAAAATATAAAAATTTTAGAGAAAAAAAAATAAAAACTAAAAAGATAATAATTTTAATAAATAAAAAATAAAATATTTATTTTATTCTATTTATACCTTTTAAAACTTAAAAAAAAAATTATCCTCCATAAATTTTAAAATTTCTATTCTAATATTTCTAAAGATATCTTTCCTTAAGGTATGATATCTTACAATATTTTTTAAATTGTAAAGAGATGAAAATAGGGTGTGTTGCTTCCAAAAGAATGCAATCTTTCCATTCATATAAAAAGTCGTAAAGTGATTACCATTTTTATTTGTTAATTATTAGATCTTCAAAATGTTTCATAATACACATCTGCTATAGGTTGCATGTTCCTAAATGTTTTTTATTATATTACAAAAACTAAGGAAGCACTTCAAGATGCAAAGAGAGGTGAAATCAATGCACAATAAATAGTAAATATAGCAAACTACAATTTTACACATTCACTTTACAACTTACAAGATAGGACTTAAGAACATATATTTTGGAAAGTAATTCTTATATAACATCCTCCAACAATATGATTGACAAGCAGCTTGACATCAAGACTATTATTCTCAAACAAGTATTCAAAAAACTGCACATCGGTACTTAAGATGTAAAAATAAACACTGCTATGAATCTATGCAATATAAGAAAAGTAAAGACGCAGACATTCTAAGTTCAAACAAAAAAGACACACATACTATTGTTATTTACAACTCCAAGAAAGCTTAATTTGTATGCGAAGCGCTGGCCTGAAGAAGACCATCCCGGATCTGAACTGCGATGTCCTTAACCGCACCAGGACCATGTGGTATGAACACAGACGAGGACTTCGAAGATGCTCCTATCTCTTTCATGGTGTCAAAGTATTGAGTCACCAGCACCATGTCCATGACATCTTTAGCTGTTGTCCCGGGCACATTCTCAGAGAAGGCAAGCACACTGTCCCTGAGTCCATCCACAATGGCCTGACGTTGGCGGGCTATACCGAGTCCTGACAGATATTTGGATTCGGCTTCTCCCTCTGCTTTCTTGATCTGCAGAATTTTTTCTGCTTCAGCCTTCTCATTTGCAGCCAACCTTAATCTAGCAGCTGCCGATAAAAGAGTGAAAAGGATGAGGATATAATCATAACCACAGTGAAAAATCAAAATTTGCATCCACAAGAATGCCTAAAAACAAGCTGTAAGGTACAGAAGTTTGTAAGAATGCAGTTCTGCAACTTGTAATTCCTAATTTAATCTATCAGAAAATCTGTAATTTTTGTGTTTTAGCTCCAAACATAAGTCAAATTCTTATAACTACCAAGCAAACAATATTGCAAACATGCTTCCAAAACCAATGCAAGAACTCAGAAACAGTAAGTATAACGTCTCTACGTAGATCTTACTCTACGTAAGAGTAATTCGATACAGGAATTTGCAACATAAATATATTCACAAATATATAACAGTTTTTTCTTTAGGAACTAGAACATGTTACCTGCATTAATCTCATTCATTGCTCTCTTGACATTAACGTCAGGCTCTATATCAACAATGAGGGTCTGGACTATCTCAAATCCATAAGTTGACATGGCCTAAGAACATCAAGGTTGAAGCAACTTGTTAAGAAGGATGATTAAAAGTTACAAAGTTGAATGATCTACAGATGAATATTTTACATAAAGAAAAAAGAGAGAAAACAAAGCAATTGTAGGAAAGAATGATTACCTTCTCAAGTTCCTCCTCAACAGCCTTGGCTATATCATTCTTCTGCTCAAAGACAGAATCCAACTCCAACTTTGGTACACTAGCCCTGATAACTGAAGAAATGCAAAACATTAGCAATGTTAAAGAAGTCAGCCAGAGTTATCAATTATGCTATGACACAACATCCAAAAAGTAAATTGCTTCACAAATGATAGCCATCAATGATTGAAGTAGATTAATCCCTTTGAATGCAATAATTACATATACATGGCATTTCAAAATAGAATGAAATAGAAAAGTCATCCTGCATACCATCAAAAACATATGATTGGATCTGCTCCCTTGTGTTGGTAAGCCTATAGAATGCATCAGATGCTTTCTCAGCCACAGCTCGGTATTGCACAGACGCAACCACAGTGACAAAGACATTATCCTAACAAGTTAATGGAAGTCAAACTCTAATAACTGATCACAATAAATCACATAGGAAATATCATCCACATTTAGAGTGAAACGATTTTACAAATTCTTTTCCAATCATAGTAAAACAAAATATTGAAAGCATAATTGATAAAGTGAAATACAAGGGTATTATAGCATAGCGAAAAAGAGAAGAGCATTCAAAGTTCGATCTCAATAAAAAATGTATACATTACATAGATCAATGAAAAGCAGTAACAAATTTGTTTTCTCAAAAACTCTTTATATGAAGTTATTAGAAATACACAGATAAATTGTTTTGGAAAATTTTTATTTATGTCAATCAAGTATAAATTGTCTAATGTTATGTACCGAATATTTTCGTGATACTAGAAATCATATTAACAAATTAATGAACAGCACCATGAAATGAAACAAAGTAGGTGAAAGAAAGGAAGCAGCAGATACCTTGGTTTTTGTCTCACATCGAACATCAAGTTGCTGGACACGCAGTGACAAACCACCAGCGATCTGATACCCAAGACACCAAGGCAGGCAATGACATCCAGGTTCTAGAACGTCAGAAAATTTTCCAAAATGCTCCTTGATGGCCACATTTGATTGATCAACTTGATAGCAACCGAATGCTTGACCCATCCTTCAATTCTCCAATAGAATAACACTACTCACCAAAATAGATCAAACATAGTTAAAATTAGCATTTTGCTTCCACCAATCTGTTTTAACTCTCAGAATTCAGTTCGCCAGTTTACCAAGAAAGTGAAAAGCTGAAAACTGAAGACACTATTAACCACAGAAAGTGGATACAGTGGATGGAAGAAGTTCAAAATTTCAAAAATGTAATTGCAAATAAACAGTAGGTAAAAAGTCAACAAAAACCACAGACTCTCAGCCAAAAAAAAATACTCAAGAAGAAACTTCAACGCAGAGGAGAATAAAGTCAACACCTAAAAGCTGCATTCAGTGAAGGAAAATAAATAAGAGTGAACAATATTTATGTTTTGAATGAATAAAACAATGGATTAAGTACAATACTAAAGTAAAATTTTACAAACTAGTTTATCCAATATACCTGAATTTTGAAGGGGGAAGAAAAAAAACACAAACGAAACAACAACAGATTAAAATTCAACTACAAATCCAATAACAAAAACTCAGTTCAACTTTTAATAAATACTCATTTGGATTGGAACTCCACATTCTCCTTTGTTTTCCTAAGAACCATGCAAAGAAAAGCATCCAAATTCCAGAAAAACATACAAGAACCCTAAAAGTGAGAAACAGTGAAACACAAATTGTCAATCAAACCTTCGGCCAAGAAACCTAGAAGTCCCCAAACCAAAGCTGCAAAGAAAAAATCAAACCCCCACAAAATTGTAATTTCGAACTGATCCCAGAAAGCAAACACAAACCCCTTTGACAAAAAGTTTAAAAGAACACAATTCAAAATCATAACGCATGAATCACACATAGAAAATTCAAAGACCATAAACAAAGAGAAAGAGAAGAAATTCACCTTTTAAGCCGAGAAACACTAATGAATCTTTTTATTAATCCACAGCAAGTAGATGCAAAGTGCAAAGCACACACTATATATATATATTGATATTATTCTAATATTAAAAGAGAATAAATTTTTTTTATCTAAAATTAATTAACAAAAGAAGATATATTCAAATATCTAAAAAAATTAAATTATCTATTTTTGAATTAAAGATAAATAATAATGTTTTGAAGATAGCGTGTGGTTAACCCATTAATATATGATTATAATAACTGCTTCGTTTATTTCACCAATTTAAGGGACCACATTGTCTTGTCACAGCTGACACAAGCCATAGATTTGTTCAAGGTTGTAAATATCTTCTTCCACTTATTTATATCAAACTTTTTCTATGGATTCTTTTATACTGCATGTAAAATTAAATCTGAATTCTTACTTCTAATCACAAAATTATTATTCATTAACACTATGTTACATGATAACAAATGATTATTTATTATTAATTTATTGATTTTTATCATAATTATCCTAAAAATATTATCAGTAATAATTATACATTATCAAGACATAATTATTAATTTTTTAAAGAATAAGTAATAGTTTTCGTTTGTTTAATTTTTCATTCATGTTTTATTCATTCTTTTGAAAAAAAATATATTATTTACTATATTCGTTAAATACAATATACAACTACTATTTCACACGCTTTATTGATATAGTTATATACCTAATATAAATATTAAAAAATATAATTTATTATACATTAAATAAAATATTTAAATAATATTATACAATTAATATTACATACACACTTAGTTATTTAATTTGTGCACTTAACATTCAAAATAATATAAATTTTTGTCCACTAATTTCTTTTCTTCCTTTTTAAACTTTTACTCAGAACACATAATGAAAATCATGTTAGTTTTTGCTTTGATTTAATATGTATGGTTTTTTTTTTAACCATAAGTTTTTTTTTTCTTAAAATAAAGTAAAATAAAACAGTCTATAAAATTATTTTTAATTAATATTATAAATAGATTTGATGTTAAATTATTTCGAAAGTAAGTGGAAAGTTCATCTCTTTTTATTGAGAATGGAAACGCAGACTTTTGACAATGATGTAAAGGAAAGTCTACGTTTTTGTTTCTTATAATTTTTCCAACAAAACTTTTGTATTTATCGATTAACATAAATCTTAAAATTTCCATAAAAAAAAGACTTAAATATTAAATAATAATGTCATCAAAATATTCGAACACCATCTAAATTTCAATTCTCTGGTTCAGTTTATATTATATAATATGTAAACTTACACAGGTCAAATATAGGATAGGATTAATTAATTGGCTAATTAATTTTTTATTAAATTTTAAGTAATTAAATTATAATATTGTATATTTTATTGTTAATTTTTTTCTCACACAGATTATTATATTTTATATATTTATTTCTACCACTATGCTCTCTTATGATTGGTTATAATTATTTGCCGTCTTAAACATGGTCAGCATACCTATTGTTTTATAAAATAATATTATTAGATGAAATTAAAATAAATCTCATATTTAAATAATAAAAAATGTTCTATTAAGATTTTAGAAAATTTACATTCAATAATATAATCAATATTATTGCAGACAAAAGAAAAAGTTTATTTAAATTTAAAATTGAAAAAAAAAAAGAAATTACAAATAAACTTCCTCAATATAATATAGATATTTAAGTTTTGTCTATAAAATTAATTGTGTGGTTGTTTCTCTATTATAAATCTCTCAAAACTTTGAAATAAAAGCAGAAATTTAATAGTAATATGACTGTTAATTAATTATTCTAATTTATTCAGAATGGAACTTAAGTTGGCATGGCGTGTTTGGCTTACGTGAAAACGAAACGCACTTTGCCTAAGAAATTTCTGAGTAATCAAACAAAAGTATGAAATGAATACATTTGTCATATCATAGAATAGTATGAACAATGAGTATGAATGCATAAATGTGTTTGAAAATTTCATTTTTCTTTTAATTGATTTTTCAAAGAGAATTTATTATTATTAGAGAGTAGATATGAGTTTAATTAATTTTACTAAAATAAATATTAAAACATAAATATAATTTAATTTATTTAAGATTTAAAATAAATAAATAGACAAAATTAAATTATTGCAGAAAAAAAAAACAAGTGCAATTAAAGTCTTGGTCTCTTTGCCAACTCAACAGTCTTCAAAGTTGACTTTTCTTGTAAATATCTGTGTACCACCAATACAACAAGAGATCTCTCTCAAATATATGAAATATAAAATATCTACCGAATATATATATTTTTTATTTCAACTAAAAAAATCAAAAGAGATATATTTAAGAGGAAAAAAAATATACGAAACAAATTTGAGTCAAATATAAACTAAAAATAAAAATAATTTTATAATTTGAATAGACTCTCATTTTTTTTATCCTTTCTATCATTGTTGTAAGAAGAGACCTTCACTAGAAACAAGGTTTTTCCTTGAAGCCAATGAAAATATTTTCCTTGTAAGAAGACACCTTTACTAGAAAATATATTTTTTTATGATCCCAACAGGTCCAATCAATTTTAATTTTTTTTAATGTTTGAATCAACAAAACTCCAATTCATTCAAACTTATTCATAGATCCATTGGTTAACAATTTTAATTTTTAAACTTGTGAAGAAGTAAACTCAACTTGTTGATATGTTGTGACCTTTAATTTTATTAAAATTATTATCATTTTTATATGTTAGTTGAAATTCAAAACTCCTTTAGTTAAAAAGAAAAGAGAAGGATGGATAAGGTAATAAAATTAAAGACAAGAAAGTAACAAAGGGAAAGAAGAATAAAGGTATAATAAACTCTTATTTTCTTTAGGGTTTGGTGTGTCCCAATAGCTCATCAAATAAATGAATAATAAATATATGCTGCCTGAAACATGTACGAAGATGTCCATTTTATAATTCATTCAGTTAATTTATATCAAATTCAATCCAAATTCGTTTAATTTTGTTCTATTTTTGACATTCTTGGACTACTAGAATCGTCCTAGCTTGCTTTAGCAATTGCATTACTCTTCATTTGCACAAACATTCTGAATGACAAGCGCAGTGTGCATGCATATTGCAAAGATAAATGGTGCATCAGCATCAGAATATCAACTGAAAACACCTGAACTTCAAATAAAATCAATAACCACTACAATACCGAGTTGAGAATACATTTTACATGAACAAACACATTTGACACAACAAAAAATTAAAACAAACATTTTTCTAGTACAACATCTGATGACATCATGAGTATTTACTGAAAAGTATATTGTCCAATGCGTGTGTAAAAATCTATGGCTAACAGGAGTTAACACCAGATTTTTTTTTTCTTCTTTACAAAAAATACATTCTGAAAGGAAGAAACCCAAGGCAAGGAAGAAAAGTTAAACAATTTCAGTGAATAACAGTTTCCCACTTGAAATCTGTAATGACAAGTCCCTACTATTACTATGTAATATAAAACTGTCTCATGCTCTCAACTTATTTGAGATTATATAATGACAAAGAAGACTTCAATGATTCCATCAGGTTGCAGAGAAACTCTTCCAGGACACAACGGTTGCTGTATGTACAGCTGATGGCCTAATTTGTGGGAACTGAATGAATAGAGAATCATCAAACTAAAGATGATGAACTGTGATTCTTACCCTATAGGTTTTGGAGACTTGGTATATTGAATATATGGAGAACCATGTGGAACATTTGGAGTAGACAATGTCCTTACAGGTTGACCCTTCCTGGGCACAGATACTAACTGTGTTCTAATGCCCTTTTTATGATTCGGCATCGACATGGTTCGGTCTACTCGCGCAATCTGGAAGTGATAAGATGAGATAGCCATGTCCTTGAAGCTTGGCAAAGGCTTCAAAGCTTGAACAACTTCACTCATCAAGGGTCTGGATTTTGGATCACGGCTAAGGCATTGAGCAGCAAGCTGGACAGCTTTCTGTGCCCCTTTGACCGAAAAATGGCCTTCGAGGCGGGGGTCAATTATCCTGTAGAACATCCTCCGGTCTCCAAGTACGGGTCTTGCCCACTCCACCAGATTGTGTTCCCCATTTGCTCTCTTCTTGTCAATAGATCGTCGACCAGTGAGCATTTCAAGTAGCACTACTCCAAAGCTGTAGACATCACTTTTGGATGTCAAATGTCCTAATAAGAATTGGAGTGTAAGTATACATTCAAGTACAAGATAAATAAAGTCATTGGGTAACAATTTTTCAGTTATCCGTAGGCAAAAACTACCTTGCTTCCTATTTTATCATGGTTACATCTTGAGTTTAAGATAAAGATCACACGTTTTCAGAAAATAATTCAAGAACTTAATCATATGAAACTTTTAAAAGTTCACTGGCTATATCCAATCATCCCAAAAGCACCATCTTAATTATGAAATTTGAAAAATTGTTGATACTGACAATTTTCATATCAGAGTTTGTTAGATAATGATGCTAATAATTTAGTCATAGTCATTCATCATACCAGGCAATCGAGTTACTAAGTAGACAAAGGATAAAACAGGTCTCATGGTTGGACAAGAGTGCAACTTCAGAGGTTAAAAAAAGTGCCAAAACTGATCATGACTTGAAGGAGAACAAAAATGTGGTCGACGGTTTGCTATTGACATGATATAGTATTTATTAGAGATATAAGTTAGTTGGAGATCAGTTATTAGTATGCCCGTGCAAATTCTAGATAACAAATTATGTTGATTCTAAGTTATATTGTGAAAATATTAAGTTTAAGAAACGTTACCACTTGAAAAGGAACAGGGAAGGCTCAAAACTAACCAGTCATCACATACTCGGGAGCAGCATAGCCATATGTTCCCATAACTCTTGTCGATACATGTGTCTTTTCCCCTTCGGGACCATCTTTGGCAAGTCCAAAATCAGAAAGCTTGGCATTGTATTCCTATAAACATTTTTGCTTTTAGTTTCTGGGTTGGAGGATGAATAAGATATAATAAATACTTTCTTGATTAATTTACTTTCATACCGCATCTAATAGTATATTAGATGTTTTGAAATCACGATATATTATGGGCCTTTGAGTTTCTTCATGAAGAAAAGCAAGACCCTTTGCAGCACCAAGAGCAATTTTCATTCTGATAGACCAAGGAAGAGGCAGGGGTCCTTCAACAGAAAATAGGGTTGTTACCAGAAAAAGAATTAATTCTATCCATGAAATTTTATAAAGAGCATATGCCAATCAGAAAGAACATATGCATTATGAGAAGAGAACTATTTTGCTTTTAGCTTTTGTTTTGTATACGCATGAAAGCCTGTGAATTAAAAAATAACTGTAAAACAATTAGTTGGAAATCAATTAATGGATTAAGATTAGAACTAGCAATTTTATGATTTCAATAGATTATTTAGATTCTAAACCGAGTTGTGCTGGTTAGTTCCCTAGAACTATAGTTACTTATTTGCCAGACTATATGATACTTGTTATTATAAGGTCACTAAGTGCTATCTTTTTGGCTAACTTTATGTTTATAAATTATATTGGGATAAGTAGTAGCATCAGCAATAATTACACTCATTTTCAACCAAATTTGATTTTATATATATGTGTCAACTGTTGATAATTCCAAATTTGCTGCAGTTATAATGTGTTGCACAGAAGAGAGAAAAAAAAGGCAGCAGTGAAGACATGCACAAGAAATAAAAAAAGGTTTACCAAAGAAATAAAAAAGGTTAGTAGTGTACTTCTAAAGAGGTGGTTCTCCAAACTGCCTCGGGGCATAAACTCATAAACCAGTAATCTTTGGTCATCTTCAATACAGAAACCAACCAGTTTAACAAGATTAGGATGGACAAGATCACCAAGGTAATTTAACTCAGCCTGGGTAGAAGCAAAGACAGAATGAGAATGTCAAAACAATATGAACTATAATAACAGAAAGATGAAATGAAAAATTTGAGAAGGATATATAAGTTTCATACAAGCCACTCTCTGTGACCCTGATGTCCGTTGTGGTTGAGGGTCTTGACTGCAACCGTAAGCCCGGTACCTGGTTTCACAGGAGCAGTTCCATTCTCTTCAATCCAACCCTTGAAGACGCAACCAAACCCTCCCTCACCAAGAAGACTCTCTGGTCTGAAATTCCTAGTTGCCACCTTAAGTCCATTGAATGTGAATTTTCTCAAGCAAGAAGCAACCTTCAACTCCTCACTGAATATTGGAGTGGAAGGGTTACTTTCTGCTTCACTAGTTGTTGTAGAGGACTCTGGAGGAGCTGTTTCCTTCGTGATTTTATCAGACGCAGATTTGTTTTCCTCTGATTCAGTTATCACTGACTTGACATTTTCACCTAAAAATAAGAACAATCGGACACTATTACATGATTTGATCATGGCATTCTTGACTTTATACAACATTGCAATTTCACTAGACTTGTATAATAACAAAATAGTAAATACAATCAAGCAGTGTGGTGCAAATGATCAATGCATTGAAAAGTTGTTTATGTCAATTAAGAAAATAAACCATTAGTCCAGAAACTTTTATAATTTCTTAACAGATTAAATCATTGAATAATGATTCTCGGATATAACAATGACAAAGTCTTATCTCAGTAGGTGAGGTCGACTACATGAATAATGCTTCTCCGTGTCAATACTAAAATTTTCGTCATAACTTAGATTGTCAGGATGCCTGTAGTGATTAATATAAAACTTAATAAATTGTCAGAACAATGAGATATCATTTACAAAATACCTTTTTTGGCTCTTTTCCCAACATCAAGCGCAGACAAACGGTGCTTAAAAAAAGAACATGCCGTGGTCCAAAGGTAATGCAGAAAAGAACGTGTCTTTGAAAGCCTTTAATTATTTCCAAATGAATTAGTTAGATCTCCAACTTCCTCAACAAAAATGCACAATAATAACTCACATCAAGTTTATTGCAAGAAACTCAGAATGAATGTAGTTTCTCAAAACAGATTCACACTCTCAAACACAAAAGGGTTCAGGGGCCAGATAGTGTAACCCAAAAAGTAAAGACAAACAACCAAATTTGGCCACCCAAAATTCATGACAAATGACAAATAGAACATAATTCATGAAACTAAGGAAATTGATGTGGAAAGAAATTTACCATTATTAGGAGCACTAGTGCCAGTAATGGTGCTATCAACATTTGATCTTGAAGGTAAGCAACTCCCAAAGAGGCTAAATCTAAACCACCGCTTTCTCTCCTTTCCACCACCTTCCTTGTTCTTCCTGCCCTTTGACTTGTCCACGTCCAAACTCCCTGCTTGAACTGCATTACTCCCAAACCCCATCTTCCAAAAACTCTCACAAACAACTCTCCATGCCCCAAAATCTCAAACTTTTGATACAAAGCCACTTAAACTTCAAGCCTTCAAACCACCCCCGTGAAATAATTGAACAACTTCCCTTTGGGTTAATTCAAGATATCTTTGGGTCAAAAGTCAGAGACTAATATCTCAAAATAAGCTGCTCCACGGCATTGAATGTTAGAAAAATGAAAAAAAAAAATGTTAGATATAAAGCTAGAAAATACTAATGGAACAATTTGGAAGTAGAGAAAAAGAACCTACCATGGTATTGAATTTCATGAAGGACAAACAAATACATGTACAGTGATGTATGAGTGAGACAAACACAGCACAACACAAAGTCACACACAGAAGGTTATCCAAAGCAAAGTGGAAGAGATAGAGAGAGAGGGAGTTGGTGTTGTGTTGAAGAATGAAGAGGAAAGCGGGAGAGTGCTTGTGACAGAGCGAAAGTTTTTCCACAGCGGGCAGGTCGGGCAGGCTTGAAAATGTGAAAAGTGGGGGAATGGGGCAGTGCGGGCAAGAGAGAGAAAGTGACAGGCATTTCTCTTTTTGCTTTTTGAAAACAACACACAGCATTGGTAAATTGGAACCTACGACATATGACTTTCACTTTGCTCTCTAAATTATTCCACAGATAACGTTGTTTTTTCCTTGTGGAAAATCATTATGCAAAGGGTGAACCCTAGGCTACCCTCATTTTGCTTCATACATGCTCTTCCAACTATTCTTCCTTCTTCTTTTCCTGATTTCTTCTAATGCATCAGAAACTGTATTCTATTGTTTTGATTATCATGTCGTGGTAACCAAGCATAGACCAAATGCATTATTCATTCAACTTTGGTGTTTGGGTACGTTGTTTGTGATGTAAACAATTAACATGCATCACAAAAGAGTTTGATCTTTTAAAAAAAAAAGATTTATAATATATTTTATCATAAAAAAATTCAAATTTTCGATAAGAAAATGGGTTGTTAAATTAAGTATCGACCTAAAAGAACAATTTAAATTGGTCTGTAAACCAGGTCAATGTGAATTGATAAATCTTTTGGACGATTTAACTCTTTTTTTGTTTTGTTGAGAGACTAATATTTTGTGACAGAGAGATTATAAAAGCAAATTTTGTCTCTAAACAAAGTTTTCTCCATAAATGGTAAAAGAACAAAACTATACCAGTATTCTGCACAAATTTAATCACCTGTCAACTATGTTAGATTTTATTAGGATACATAACTCACCTATATGCTATACAAAGAAACCAACTATTAAATTATAATTATATGATGATAACCTTATAGAATATTGTGGTATCATGAACAATGAATATGCATATATAGTGTGGTAGCCTATCTTGGTGCACCACATTTGATTTTTTTTTTTTCTATAATTGTTTTGGTCAATGTAATTCAAGACTTATTAGGAGCATTAGCACTACCACCCATTCAAGTTTAGACACGTAACCTACATTTATTTATTGTTTTCTTGATATGTAGTAGTATGATTATTCATTTTGCAGATATTGGCAATGGCACTCATTGTTGCAGACCAACTTTATGGAAAGTTCTGATAGGTGATATTAGGAAGGAAGAGACAATGGAATCAATCACTTTAAACCATTTTTTATATTTGTGATAACACTGAGATTTTTCTTGTCCACATTTGCAGCTCTACTTCACAAAATAGAAGTATAGGGATAGTGTTGTAACTTGTTTATTCCTCAAGCTATATCACTGCATCATGCATCTTAATGTTGGCTTCACAAAATAGAAGTAATTCTCTTATTCATATTCATTTAAAGTTTTCCTCTTATTATTAATTTTTAGTTAGGTTCTACTGGACCATAACTTTTCAGCCCAACGACTTAGGCCCAACTTGGCCCAGTTTCCTCAAAAGTTAAAAGATGGAGAGGAAAATTTCTACCCAATCCAAAAAACACCCTACACTGGTGTTCATTTTGGCTCATACATAAGAAAAAGAAATACAAACCATTCAAGATCAACACATGAAGACCATTAGAGAAACATTTCAGCAAACAAATTTGGATTAAAAACTAATTTGATACTGATGAAAATAGGATAAAAATTTTATATCATCTAGTTTTCCTTCACCCTTCAATAAAGTCATATCATTGATCCATTATTTATAAGCAATTGACTAATTTTTAGATAAACTTGTTTATATATAACAAGAGACTATATAACAAGAGACTCAATTGATATGAATCAAATTATTTTAATCAAAGTTAATTTGATACAAGTTGAGAAAATACTTAACAGATTCAAACAAACTTAAGAAACCCTGTATAGGAAATACCTTATTGTTGACGTTAGACAAACTGAAAAATTCTAATCAAATACCTAAAATAGTTTCTCGGTAAGACTTTATTCGATGTGGGGAAACTTTCAAGCAACTTCCTCGTTCAAATTGTCAATGTTCACATACTTGTTATTAATTCCAAGAAACACAATGGAAACATCACCTGAATTTCCACGAAAATCCTCTTTCCACCCTAAATTTAAGTGAATCCATTCCACCATCTTCCATCTTCCATCTTCCATCTACAACATCTCCAACTCAATCAACCCATCTCCCTCATCCCACAACTATGTTCTAAATTGTTGTTGCACTTGCATTTTGTCCCTTTTTTTTTTTTTTTTTTATAATTTGTAGTCACATTATCCTTACAAACGCTTCTAAAACCTTGATGCTATGGTCAAAATTATAATCAGTCATTTTCAAAGTTTTGTAGTTTTGTCACTCCAGTTAAAGTTGTAGTCACATACATATCAAATATCTTTACACTACGTTCAAGATTGTAATCACAGACTGTAGTTATAATCGTCTTAAAAATCATCATACCACAGTCCAGATTGTAGTCACAAACAATCAAAATCGTAGTCACTAACACTTCAAAAATCTTGATACTACAATTGAAATTGTAGTTGCAGACACGTAAAAAATCTTCAAAATACTGTCAAATTACTGTGACAGACTATCTAAATCTAGATATTACTGTCAAATTTGACCATTTTTTAAACCTTGCTCACCAAGCACAACCATCATGAATGCTTCACCATCACTTCACCTTCTTCCTCTCACAACTTCTTCCTCCGATGAAACACCCCAAAAGCTTAAAAGCGTGTTACCCTTCTTCGGATTCATCAACATGACGATCAGCAGCGTGGTAACGATCTATCGCGCACATAGTAACAACGACACACCCACAATCGTATTCGTGGCTTTCGTCTACTTCGGATCCTTCTTCTTGGACTATTGCTTCCGCTTGTACCACTCTCTTCCCCCATCTTCGCCATCTTCTCACAACATTAAAATCGTGATATGGATCTTGATCAGTACCATCATGTTAGGGTTTGCGTGCGAGTTTTCAACTTTTATGAGCTTTCTTGAGTCTGTTTTCTTCTTCGGACTTGTGATCACTGGCAACACGTTTCTGTTCTATGTGTACTTCATTTGGAAGAAAGAAAAGAATGGTGGTAGTGCTAGTGAATGTAAACCTTTGACAGAGGCTAAGGTTGTCGATGGTGTATGATAATGGTATTAGAGAATGAACTAGGTTAAGCAATATCTCTGTTTTTGTCTGAATAAATTCGTTTTGAGTGTGTCTGTTTATTGTGAAAAAAAAAAATGTATATTATGCTTTCAACTTGTTGATTCTTATAATTAATAAAAAAAATAGAATGATTTGTTAATTTAATAAGATTTTAAACCTAACAATAATATTTACATAATTTTATATATATTAATTTGATATTAAAATTTTATTAATTTAAAATATTTAAAAATAAAGATATAAATAAGTAATGGTGTGATACATTCATTAACTCTGATACCATAACACAATCTCTGATATCATAACACTATCTCATAAATTAACTTATGAAGTATAATCCATATTAATATAAATTCAATATTTTTTATATAAAATATTATTCATTAATTTAATATATATATATATATAAATAAGTATTTTTTTTAATTATAATTTTTTAAAAGAATATTGAATTTTGGATTGAGTTGGGATAATAACTTAAACTTTTAAATACTAGCTTAGTTGAACTTCGTTTCCGAGGTCTTAACTTGTTTTCTTCTTTGATTCAATGTATGATTGTATTATGTTTTCTATTGCCTCTAAGTTTGATTCAATGTTTGTTTTTTTAATATGGATTGATACCTGTTGGTGTTTCGAGATTTTCTATTTTGGGTCCTGATTGTGGGGATTAAAATCTGGTTGAAGCTCATGTGCCCGTTATTATAAACTTTGTGAATCCTTAACATGTCGACAATATGTTTGTGAAAATGGTTCAACCAAATTTTTGTGCTTAGTAAAGCTTATTTTCAATTCTTTATGATTGGTCAGTGTTTTTTTAGGCGTCTTATGTGAATGTTTGTGAAAATATTGGTTGAATTTCTTTACGTGTCATGTTGGTTGAAATTGGATAGTTTAGCTGGATTCACATTTTTGGTTATTGCTTATGTTTTCAACAGGTTTGCTTAATGGTTTAGGGTAAACACATATGCTTATGGAAATGAATTTTAAGGTGATTTAAATTTGACCAAGTTTAAATGAAAACGGATAGGAGATATAATTTGGTCACATTTGTCAGTTGGGTAATTATGTGATGTGTAGTAGTTTCCTCTTCTAAATTGGGAGGAAATTGAAAAACAACTTTTTGCACAATCGATTTTATATTTTCATGTTTTCATTTATTGCTTTACTTTCCATTTTACATATTGTTTTGGTTTTTAAGTTCTTATTTTGGTGTTTTAGCTCAGTTGTTTTATTTTGATAAGTTTAGTACATTAAATGTGATTAGTTTGCTTTTTGCACATATGACATACTATTTTGGTAGAAGTTAAAAGTTTCAAGAACTGAACTAAATTTTGGGATTCATTGAAAATGTTTCTTATTGATCTTGGTATGAATGAAATGAAATCTCAATTTGATTGTCTGAGTTTAGAACAGAGAACTCTAACCAAGTTTATGAGGGTCAAGAGCAAAGAGAAAGTGTGGTTGAATTCATGTCTCAAGTAAATCTAGGATGTTTGTGAATGAAAATAAGCAAGATTAATTAATTAAACAATGAACTGACTTGATCAAGGAAACCAAATCTGAAGCCAAGTGAGCGTGTGCAACCTGCATATAATTTGATTTTTTTTATTAAAATGATATATTTTTTATTATGGAAAGAGATAATGATGATCAGCAAAGTTTAAGACCAGATAATGGAGACAAAATAAATTTATTTAATTTTTTTATGAAATACTTTTTCTATTATAGAAAAAAAAAATGATTGTGATTAATAAATTGTTTTATCTATTTTTCATTCCATATTTATAATATCATATGATACAAAATTATTCTTTAAATTTATTATAATTTTTTAATTTTTTAATAGATTTTTTTAATATATTTTTCTTCAACTACTTTTACAAGTAAACTTAATCTAGAAATCAATAAACAATATGATTATTTTAAATCATTAGATGAAATAAAGAATTTATTGAAGATATCCAGATCCATCTAGTAATAGTTGTGTAAAAGAATATTTCAAACTGAGCAAATTAGAAAAAAAAAATTGATGAAATCTGTAATTTGGTATAACTATGGAGGAATTTTAAACAATAACTCCTATAAAGAAGAAACACATTCATAGAAATGATGAAGAAGATGCTGGGAAAAACTATTGAAACAAACCCAACCGTTCACACATTAGAAGAAGTAATCATCCGAATAAACAAACATTACTTCGTTGAAATCAATATGGAAAGTTGTTATGGTAAAAAAAATTATATGAATTATTTTTATTAAAAATGAGTATTAGTATCGATGTATGGTCCCACAACCGTGTCAAAAAAGTCAAGAACATTTTTCTTTTAAAGTGTGAAATAGAGAAAAACAGAAATTTCCACGAAGCTGAACATGAAACTTCTGAGAACCCCAAACATTACTTCGTATAAGAACAACCCTTTCTTTCCGTCATTCACAACACACATTAATCACACTACAACAATGACTTCACCACCACCAACACCACCACCACTACTCCCAGTCACCACCTCCGATGACGCCCACGCGCCACCCGTCCACGTCAACCCACTCTACGTTCTAGGTTTCCTCGCCACCACAATCAGCACCTCCTTCATAACCTACCTCGCCTACACCCAAAACGACACCCCCATGCTCCTCTTCACCTCCTTCATCTACGTCGTTTACTTCTCCGTCGACTTCCCTCTCCCACGCGCTCCCTCGGCGCGTGCCATCCACGTCAGAGTCTTCCTCTGGGCGCTGCTCAGCGCCGCCATGTTCGCATTCGCGTGTTCGTTCTGGACTGTTTTGTCGCTCCCTGAGAGCATGTGTTTCTTCTGGGTGGTGATGGGTGGGAGCGCGTTGCTTTTAAGCGCGTGGAGAGGGGACAGTACATTTGTTGCGAAAAAGGAACAGTACTCGGACATGGTTCAGTCGTTCGGTCCGATAATGTTGATGTTTTTCGGTCTGGGCAGACGCTATGTGACGACTCAACTTATCCTGCACGCCGCCATCATGAACGCGAGGAAGCTCGTTGGACCAACAACAGTGTCTGTGAATACTAAAATGTTAACTGCTTCATTTCGTTTCTCATCTTAAAACTTATCTTTTATTCATCAAATTAAATATTATTATCAAAAAGTTTACGATCACTAATTCAATTAAACGAGTCACTTGTTTCTCAACGAATACAATTTAAGGTTATAAATTTATTATTTGAATAAGAAAGAGAAAACAATTTGTTCCTTCCCAAAAAAAAGAAATTTTGACCTGATATGAGACCTCGATGTTTAGAGAAAATTTCCTTTTATAAATTCGAAACCGTGAACTTTTAGTACTATTTCGATTAACGACTTATTGATCGATAACGGACTTCAAATTGTAAGCATAAACAAAATTCTGAAGATGTTATTAATAATTTCATGTCTACAGAAAGTAGACACACAGAAGAACACAGTCCGCTAAAACTGTTAGAACAAACATACATAGAGAGTGTAGACACATTGTCTTGCAAGGAGACAAACTGTCGTACAGGTTTAAAGCATGTATTTGTTGCTGCTCTATGCTCAAACTGCTAACTAAATTATACATACATGATTCATGCATAAAACTCTCTAGACAGTGTATGATTGCTGTATTGTATCAATGTCAAGGCCCTTCAGTCTAACCACAGACTCAACATGGCCCTTCAATGTATGCAGTTCTCTCAGTCTGCAAACAGAAAACAAAGAAGAATAAAAAGTGATACAAGCATAAATGCAAGAAGCTGAAGATTCTTCACATTTACTTTCACACAAAAATCATAATAATAACAATACAATGAAACAATAATCTATACTATACAGTTAAACAACTTCAGATTGGGAGAAAGAGAGAACACCGTAAGACTGACGAACAGGATAAGAAAAATGCATAACAAATTAGATATGGAATTATTCATGACAAGACTTTGAACCATAGGCTTCCTTTCATGTTGATCATGAATGTCTGAATCTATACCATTTACATGTTTGGTAGATGCATGGTGCAAACTCCAATTTCTTTTCTATAAATTAGCTCATGTGTATTGGTTAATTTTAGCTTATGAAGAAACTTATTTAATTTTTTCTTATTATTTTCTCTCATAAAATACCTTTTGGAAAAGTTAGTCCAAACAAATGCTACTTGGAAATTAGCTTATTGTAATATCATAAGCTATTTTCATTAGCTCTTCCAGACACTGGTACAAAATAATTATGTGATAAGGCTAAATAAGTAGTAAAAAGGTTCCGAAGTGCATATTATCAGCAAAAATTCACTTGGGGTATGATTTACGAAAAACTACCTCATAGACAATATCATCATAGAAACACATGGAATCATACCTTGCAATCTCAGCTCGTCTTTTAGCTTCTTCAGCCATATGATTAAGTTCCGGGTAAGTTGTTCGTTCACCGAACATCTTAGTCTCTGGTGGATGAAGGCCATGGAGTGTTCTCTGTGCATGTGCCCATTTAAGTTCACGTTCTTCTCTTCCGAAATTTTTTTTCCTTGTAAAAGCAATCTGACAAAAATTGCACACTAGAAAGTAAGCAACAGGTTCAAATGTTGAATCACTCATTTCAACTGGTAGAGAACACATACCCTTTGTTCAATAACAAGATCCCAAGCCCTTCCACTCAAGGCATACCGAATTATGAACTTGATAAAGTCAAGTGGCATGTAAAAGATGAGGTTATAAAGCCAAACAATACCAGCCCAACCCCATCCAATCCCTTCAATAGCAGCAAAACTCCAATTTGCATAAACTGCGATTAAGGTCGCTATCTGCTCCAACAAAGCACATGGTCAAGTTATTATCTTCCTATTATATTTACAATGTACATATGCTAAAAAAGTAGTGTTGTGTTGATTTCACTCACTAGCTGGGCGATAACAAAAGCTGCTACTAGTAACAAACCGGGACGCTCAACATAAGACCAACTTCGTGCTCGAGTAACGAATATGAGAGCCTGACTAATTGTGCTAACTTGTAGGTATATTGCTGACGCAAGCTTTCTATAGTCATCCCTATCCTTTTTCTGAAGGCTTGTGACTCCAAACGTTTGCTGAATATTTCATACGGAGAGTCAATACCAGCATTTGAGCAAAGTTAGTGACTCAAAAAGCAGTGGACATTATACAAATGATACGGATTATTGGCTTGGCAAACATGATACAATTAGGTTGATGAAAAAATGTTTCTTACAGGGAAAAAATCTGTTTTATATGCTGCCCAAAAGAAAATAACTGTCATCATAGCCAAATAACCACCAAGAATTATTCCAGTGGTAAAGATCTCTGCCAACTTCCAGCTATCTGGATATGGAGATGGTTTTACCCTGTCCTTTGATATTGTCATAATGGTACCTAACATATTCAAAGATAGTATAAGTTTAAGGTTGGAAAATAGGTGATAAGAGGAATTGATATCAGAAACATGATCTCTTTGACAACATCAGTGAAAAAAATTGAGAAACGTGGTATTTGACAATAATTGTGTGGTGATAGAGACAAAAATATCCATGACTTCATTAGTAAAAAGAGGGGATCTATGTTATTGTAGAAAAATAAGGCGCTTACCGTCATTAAGAATAGCAATAATGAGCACCATGAATGGTGGAAAATCAAATTGCCATATGAGGGCCAGTAACATGAAACCAAGCTGTCAAAATAAATTCAAAGTCATATGTCTGCAAGTATAATAAGCTTATAATCCATCTTAGACCACAAAACTTACCACAATCCGAATTGTGATGGAAACTGCATAGATCTGTACAAAAGAAATCATAAACGAAGAGTAAATAAGCATAATTATCATTGTTTTTTTAACTGAGATGGTGAGATAATGGTTCTTAGGATGTGCCATTTACTGGAAGATGACGCAACAGAATATCCAACTTCCAAAAGTCAAAACCAGACTCAAAAAGAAGTTAGAGCTGAATGTATGTAGGCTCACCGTGTAATTCTTCATCCTTTGGAATATGGCTCGACTAGTCAATACTGCACTGATGATAACACTGAGACCAGGTTCAGTTAGAACAATGTCAGAAGCACTACGAGCTGCATCAGTAGCATCAGCAACAGCTATTCCGATATCTGCCTTTTTAAGAGCAGGAGCATCATTAACCCCATCACCAGTCATTCCACATATGTGTTTCCTAGCTTGTAAACGTTTCACAATCTCATATTTGTGTTCTGTATTAAATAAACTTGTTAAGTCAAACAAATAGAAGAAAACAATATCATATGAAAGTAAACCATCAGGAAAGAATGATGTTATACCAGGGAAAACACCAGCAAATCCATCTGCTTTTTCAATCAACTCATCAACTGGCAACGTAGCAATTGCTTCATCCTTGTTTTGGCCCAATAAAGCCGATGAAGGGTACATGTTGGTTCCCATTCCGAGACGGCGTCCTGTTTCTTTTCCTATTGCTAGTTGATCGCCTAAAAAATTGAAACACATAAAGATATTATACCAAAGAATCCACAAACACTCCTACTATTATGTTCAAAGAACAAGTAATATATCTAACAGAGACATGACTTTCTACAAAGATTGATTAACAATTAGAAAATCAAGCACTTAGTGGAGAGGCCAAAACTGTTGATACTTGCCACAAAGTTGGAAGCAAAAATATTCCTTTCTGTAAAAATTTGCTTAACTTCAATTACTTAACCAACAGCAATTTTAACAACAATGTCATTACATTCTTCAATTGTATAATTTAATATCAAAATACAGATATCAAAAGCAACATCAACAGATAATGGAGACAATTTACAGGAGTGCATCAAACATTAATGTATTACTTTCTGCCTTTCAATATATAATACATTGTAGAGGACAAACACCTGTTATCATTTTAACATTTACTCCAAGATTTAATGCCCTTCGTATTGTCTCAGCACTATCGTGTCTCGGTGGGTCGAACAGAGGCAAGAGTCCAATAAATTGCCAAGGCCCTCCTTGGCTTTCTTTTTTCCCGTCAGGAATTTCCTGGGATATAGTGAGAAATGCCATCAGTAGTGACATGCAATGTAACTTAAATTTTCTATTTCCACCACCAAAGTAAGAAAACAAATACACGTACCTGGTAAGCCACTCCAAGAGACCGTAAGCCCCGCTCTGCAAACTTATCAATGATAGAATGAACTCTGCGTTCTATCTCTGACTTATTGTGTGCAAGATTCAAAATCTAGTAGTGATGAAAAGTATGAATCAGTTTTGTAGTTATGTGGGACAATATACAAAAGCAATGAGATGAGATGGCTCATAAAAGTACCTGCTCTGGTGCGCCTTTGCTGACACGATGCATTTTACCTTCACTGTCTATATAAGTCATTGCAGTCCGCTTGTCAGTTGGATTGAAGGGAAGGAAGTGAACCTCTTGAATACCAGCCCTTGCCTAATTTTTAGACAAATTCAGATACAACAGCATGTATCAATCAGAAAAGGGAATGGTAACGAGCAAAACACTAGAATAATAATTAAATTCAACAGCTAGTTTCGCAAGCATGAAAAAGAGATGGATTATCAGGTAGGAATCTACCTCTTTAGGATCACCCAACATCCCTACGACAGCAGCATCTATAGCATCTTGGTTTTCCAATCGTGCAGCCCGAGCGGCCATGAGAACAACGGTATCTACATCAACTCCTTTAGCAAAAATCTACAGAGAAAATTAAAAAATAAAACTTGTGCAAGAATACCACAAACATCAGCAAACAGCGCAATACAAAACTGACTACTACTAACCTCAATAAGATTCTTGTCAACTGACAGTTTATTCAAAGTCAAAGTTCCAGTTTTGTCACTACATAATACATCCATTCCTGCCATCTCTTCTATTGCTGTCATTCTTTTAGTAATAGCACCCTGCAATGATTATATAAAGCATAACCCATAAATTCTAAACTATTTGATTAAAACTGGAAACAACTTCTTTTCAAGAAGCACTGATGTCTACCTGTTGAGCTAAGCGATGGGATCCAATAGCCATTGTCACTGACAAAACAGTAGGCATGGCTATAGGAATTCCTCCAATAAGAAGCACAAGTAGATTGTCAATCCCAGGACGATATTGTCGGTGTTGAATTGGGTACATGACAATGATCTCTACTATCATTCCCACAGCAATGGAACATATGCAGAAGTTCCCGATAGCAGTCAAGACCTATTTAAGGAACTCGGAACAACGCTAAGTGTCAATGTAAAGTAAATCATTCTATATATAAAGGAGAAAACAAAATCAAAAGGGGGCTTGTTGAGAGCCAACAAATTGAAAGCACATATACATATCACTGCATGTTTTGCATATATTATCTATATTATGGTATAGGTGGTAAACACATGGACAGGATAATACAAACATTTTTTTTATATTCTTTTCTTTCTGGTTCCTCCTTTCTCAGTGAAACCAAAATGTACTACGTTTTTAATGTTCTAATTTTAAAATGCATCAAACAGAAAACAAAACCCATATATGTTTTGTTCCATTTTGTTCTGTTCGAACATATTTACAGTTTTAAAGAGAATGAATTTCATTTTACCTTCTGAAAGTGGCCAACTTGATTTGTGGAGTCGACAAGGTGGGCAGCCTTGCCAAAGAAGGTATGAACTCCCGTGGCAATAACAACTGCATTGATCTCTCCCTGCTTGCATGTGGATCCTGAATAAACACTATCACCAGGGCCTTTTGTGACAGGAAGAGACTCGCCTGTAAGTGCAGACTGCAAGCCAATCCAGAAACTTAAGCAACCAACAAAATAAGGATGATAACCAGATTGGAGTAGATAAAACAGTAAAAGCTGCAAGATGCACCTGATCAATCTTCAATGGATCCCCTTCAAGTAGACGAGAATCGGCGGGGATAATATCCCCTAGCTTAACACTAATTATATCACCTGGAACAAGAATACTAGCATCCTCCTCAATCCATTTCCCATCTCGAAGGACCTGAATAAGTATTTTATCGAATATTATTAGTAAAAGTCAAATTAAGACAAAACATACCTAAAACATAAATCTAATGTTTAAGCCTTTTCACTTTCTTACTTAACAATACAAACTAATAGAAATTGAAAGAGGAGTCTAACTCAACCTTATAAACTGGTTGAAAAGTAAGAATTATTTTTCATTTATATAATATAATTTGACATTATTTTTAGTAGACGTGAGATTTCGAACACACCACTTTATATAAGATTATAAGTGTTTTTTCAAATTTCAAAATGGTGATCCAAATATTTTGGTAATACAATAGGTTCCAACAAATCTCATTACAATAAAATTTGATATTATATTAGAAAGTACATTTAAACTTAACTCGATTTTACAAAACTGGTTTATAAAGAGATGTTTTCATATCACTTACATATTACAAACATACCAATAAACTTCTAACAACTAATACCTTAGCTTTAGGTGCTAGACGAGCCATCAGAGCTGCTGCAGCATTACCAGCATTGTTCTCCTCAATGAAACTTATTGTTGAATTGATAATAAGGAGTGTGATAATCCCGACGAAGTCTTGCCAATCAGGAGGTTTGCCCTGAAGAATGTGAAGATAAAAAAATTCAGAAAATTGGTAAAACCAATAACATACTACAATTCCAAAACAAACTCGTACTACCATTTCTGAAAGTCTTTCTTCCATTCTCAGTATTCACACACAGAAATCAAAATAAACATTTTCAACAAAATAAATTATTAAAGGTATGTAGCAACTTACTCCTCCATTGGCCAAAGCAATGGCCATGATTGCTGCAGCTTCCATGACCCATGAAAGAGGATTCCACATAAATCCCAAAAATTTCAAAACTTTGCTCTCCTGCAACATCGATAATGGAAGACATAGAACCTCAAAAACAACAAAAGCTCACCAGGCAAACTAAAATTGCAACTAGGAACCAGCTTCCAATTAAGGTAGGAGCAGCTCTCTTTCAAAGTTGTCAAAAAAATTTATTAACCAACCACTCATAATATCATATCAACTATCTTTCATTTCCTTCCACCTCATTTTCCTTCTGCAAATAAAAGCACCTTTCCCTACTGAAGAGGGAAAAGGCAAAATATGAAGAAAAAAATTTGAAGGGAAGGACCTGTTTCTCCTCAAGTTTGTTGTGGCCAAAAATAGCCAACCTCTCCTCGGCAGATTTTGTTGTGAGTCCATTTGAATCACACCTCAGAGTCTGAAAAACCTCTTCAAGAGGAACGTTTTCCTGCAAATAAATTCAACCAAGTATAACAAAAAAACAAAGTCAAATCGACAACAATAAAAATTCAAACTAAAGCAGAGGAAATTTGGCAAAAACAGAACAAAACTTGAAACTCCCAGCTCCAAGACAACAAAAGAAAACCCAGAAAACATTCACCAACCCCGTGATTTTTTTTTTTCTTTTAAAAAAATACTACGACAAGTGTCAATCACAGTATAACAACGAAACGTAAACAGTTCACAAAGTTCAAACAACTCCATGAAGAAAGAAGAAAAAAAAAAGAGTTATGGGTTACTCTGATGGTACCAAATCTACAGCTTCCTTCAAAACAGCATGCATGGCTTCTTCCTTGTCAGCCATCTCAAACAAAACTTGATTCACAAACTAAAGGTAAGAGTTTTTAATGAATATCACAACACCCAGAGAAACCACACAAAGAAAACAGAGCACTTCTTCTGTTTTCTCTTTCTCTTCACCTCTTCGTCCCAATTTAGAATCTGTGTTGTGACGTTTCTTCTGCTTTTGGTTTGTTTGTGTGTCCCAACTCTTGATGTGGCAGCTTTTCAAGCTCAGCAATGTAAACACCTCTATAAGGATTTTATGTACTTTCAGGTACACTCTGATTCTATAATATTCCACATTTGTACTTATTGTGTCTTTATTTATTCATTCTGCTTTGGATTTTCTACCTCAATGTTAAACATTGAACATTTACAAATCATAAAAATTTATACTATTCAACTTTTGATTATTTGATATACTACTGTTCTCCTAATATTTTTGTTTCAGTATATATATTTCTGCTCTGTTCTCAATGCAGTGTCCTAGTGTTTTATTTTTCCATACATTGCTAGTAATGTTATATTTGGATTTTAATTTTTCTAAAAATATTTTTTTAATTGAAAATAAATTAAGAACTTATATGGATAAAAATTTTTAGCAGCTGTTTAAATGTTTAATTATAATTGGAAATTTACTTAGTAACTTCTGTCATAAAAATCAAGATTCAAATAAGTTTTTAATTCTTATATTATAGAGCTGTTTTCGTTTTTTTAATGGTGTTTTAATTTTTATATTTTATTTATTTATTTTATTCTATATTATTATTTTAATTCTTAAATATTATAAAATTTTAATATTAATTTTTATTTTCTTCCTTATTATTTAGAAAATATTTAGTTTGTTTTCTAATTTCTTACGAATGGCAAAGAAGGCAGAAAAAAAAATCTTTTATTACAACAACTAAAAAATCTTAAAATTATTGTCTAAATAAAACTCTAATTATGGTTAAAAATTAATATAAAAATACTGAAGTATTTTACTTAATTTTTTTTCTATTAACAATTACTCAATGATTGTAAAGAAGTAATATTTTATAATTAATTTAATCACAACGTGTTTAATGAAAAAATTACTTATGTTAATTGAGTTGTTGAAAAAGTGACGTAAAGAGCACAACAATAAAATCATTAATATAAATTACATTGGGGCACTCATCAATTTGATACTTACACTTTCAATGGGATTCTACGTAAAGTATTACAATTTTTTATTTTCCTACATTACTTCTACATCACATAAAATGCTTCTTGCATGAAAGAACAAAGAAATTATTTTTCATAAACACGTAAAATATTTCATAAAATTTAATTACTATTTTAATAAAATTCCCGTGTAAACAAATATTATTAATCCTGTCATATTTAATAGTAATAATACTGTATCTAAAACATATTTCATTTAATTGTAATTTTTTTAATAACTATTTTATTCATGATATTTATTTAAAATGAAATATATTTTTGAAAAAAAATATTTTTATTAAAATTAGTGAAATAAAAATTTAATAATTGATTTTCTTAATAAATGTAAAACTATTTGTTTTTTATTGTATCGAAGTAGAGAGAAAGTGTCTTTACACTTGATCATCTAAAAAACATAAACGAATTCTCAATTATAAATTACAATGAAAGGTAAACGACATAAAACTTATACTGTTAATACATTGTTATTAAATTCAAATTTATTTATACTAAAATACTGTTTTTTTAATGAACACAAAATATTAAGAATAACATGTAATAAAAAAAAAAAAAAAAAGAACCTTTGGAAGAGACATAGAGGTGTCCACAGAGAGACAAATGATGATTGGGCACTGCAAAAGACAACACACAACTTCCAATTACAATCAAATCCTTTCGACCACATATTTTTTTTGCTTAAAAATTAGGATTAGTAAAGAGATTAACGTGTACACTCTTCAATTGCTATAATTGCTTTTAAGGAATTTGATGGTTGGTGCGTATATGACTAATTAATCAGATTGTTTAACCATTATTTGTCTCAAACTGAAGGTTTGATTTTGATGTTGATGCTGTTGGATCTAAATAAACTCCATTGAAATGAGGATTTACTATACACAAGATTAATTAGTTTTAAAACTTAGGTTAAAATTTCATTGATGTTACTGTACTCACAAGATTGTTTGTGACTTAAATGCAGTGAATTATTATCCTTTTAAGACACCATAAAAAGAATAGAACCAATGATTCAAATTAACCTAAATTATTTTGTATGGTTGGTATGAATTGTTGGGTGATGAAATGTATTTGGGTTAGTGATAAAATGATTGGGTTTAAGAATGATAAAATAGAGGTATGAAGTGGCGTGTGTGAGTTGGATTTGTGAAGGAGAAAGTAGGGTTAGTAAGCATGCATGGTGGAAAGTTGAGTTGTGAAAGTTATTTAAAAGAAGACACTTCACCTTCACTTTCACCATTGTTGTTGAGATAGGACAAAAGTGGTGAGGTTCTGAATTGATGGATTTTGATGTTATCTTGCTTCCTAGGGTTGCAAAACCTTTACGTAATACTTAGACTTTGCTTATGGAAGCATTGGATTCAGCAACTACATGTGTCTTTTAGGGTTCATATTTTAAGACTTATATATACACTATTTGACTACGTATATGTGTCTTTGTGGAATCATGTTTGAAGGGTGGGTACTCATATTAAAAGAATTTGAAAACTTGGATTGAAACCTCATGAAATGACTACATTTTCTTCTTGAAGTTTGCAGTGTTCATGTTTATTATATATCTCATCAATTTAGTCATACCCTGCAGTAGTGGGTATCAATAAAAAGAATATTAATATTTTGAATTCAAATTTGGGAGTCACTATTTTTGACTAAGGCTTGACTACTAATTTGTTCATTTATATGATTAACTTTAGTTTCAAAATTATTACATTATTAATACTTATAATATTCGATTAATATATATATATATATATATATGAGATTAAAATTATACAATTTTTGTATAATTAACTAGTGAAATAAAATAAAATAAAATAGTGGAAAAGTTTGAAGGGTTTCTTCTTTTGCGTTTGGCGTCCTATGGAGTTGACACGTGTGGGTGAGGGTCCAATGGTCAATTTCAAACATGATTTTGGTCTTTCGTGTTCCATTTTGTTATTATTTTTATTTATTCTAAAATATCATGCCTTGAACTGCTAAAAAGCTGGAAGAAAAAAATCTTAATAATTATTTTGGACACTTTTGGGTAACTTTAGTAAAGGTTTGAAAAGTCTAAATTACCCTCCATTACAACAAATAACAAATTGTTAAATTCAATCACAATTAAAACGTAATTTAAATCTTATAGATGAAAAAAAATACCTAATTAAGAATAAATATCTTACTAAAGTGATCAAATAAATGTTTCCACACAAATTGATCATCGGTAAAAATGAATAAATATTTCATAAAAATATATAGTTAAAAATATAAAAAATCATCATGATTATACATATAAAAAATAATGTATGAAAGTGGAACTGATTAGAGTTTTAAACTTTATACTGAGTTATTAATTGTGTGAACATGAGAGATCTACTTACAAATATTCTAACAATATGAACATAATATATAAAAATAATAAAATGAAAACATAATTAATAATCTGAATATAATATTTTATATATAAAGATTATGGAATACTAAATTAATTAATAAATAATATTTTTTAAACTATAAATAATTAAAATATTCTTTACGATAATCAAATATTAAATATTTCTATTAGAGATATAAAAGTAAATCAACTCAACTTATATAGATTGATTTATTACGTGTTAAGTTAAAATAAATCAGTTTAACTTGATTATTTTTTTATGAGACAAAAATTTTATAATCTCGTTTAGTCTGTCACAAGTTTATGGTTCATTTTTTTTTTAATTATTAAAATTGATGAATTGAGCGAGTTGATTTATTAAAACATTTTTTATGAATTTAAATTCATATATAAATAAAATAAAATAAATTATTAATAATTAAAAAAATAATCATAGTTCAACTTACTTCTATTACTTCTAATCCATTAATTAAGTGAATTGAATTTATTTTGACTCATCATAACAAATTTATTTCTTTTTTCAACTTAATCTAGTTTGAATTTATAATGAATCATATTAACTCATTATTAACATTTAAAGTCTAGAATTTAAATAGATATAAAATAAGATATATGAAAATTTTAAAATTTAATTCAAATTGCTATTTTTTTTTAAATAAAAGATTTTTCAAAATGAAGCACCGAACTATAAATTGAAAAAAGAAGATCAAAAGTTATATTTTAAGTGAATCTTGTTATGAATAATTCCTACTATTTAGAGAGATTCGTTTTTATTCTAATTTCTGAAATAGAATTGTTCTTCATCCGATCTATATATGTAAAGAATACCATACTGTGATCTCTACATGAAAAATAGTCTATGCCAATATAATCTCAATTAACAGTGAGGTCAATATGTAATTTTTTCATTCAAAATGTTTATTACTGTAAATAAAAATCATGGATCATATAGAAATCTGATTTGATTCTCACTTTCTCAAGTCATTACCACTGCTGAGGGAGGATATTGAGGATTTTAGAGAAGTAAAAGGAGAATGTGAGGTATCTGAATTACTCAGTTTCTATTAATTGTTCTTGAGCTATATTATTTTGTGTTTCAATTTTGATTCCTATCAGCTAACCTCATTTTTCTATCAAGATATTGTCACAACGAGACCACATAATTAAAAATTTTATTTAGTAAACATCATTAGAGCATTTGTATCAATCACTTCTACAAATTGTGAAGAGTATTTACTTGTTAACCTAATTTACGAACATGCAATCATACATATACATGCACAACTGGACGTATATCCGGAAAACCTAAAACCAGTTACCCAGAAAGTGAACTAATAATAAATGGTTCCCACTTTTGCAGTACGCAATGCATATTTGAAGTTAAAGGGTTTTAGGTATAAAGTGCGTAAAAGGAGAAAATAGAGTTGACAATGACTGGGATGAGATTTTGATAATCTTGGGTGTGAAAATAAAATATATATTGTGTTTTCAACTTGTTGGATTTTGTAATTATTAAAGAAAATGAAGGAAAGATTTTGATAATTTATAAATAATATCAATATAAATACAATATTTTATATAAAATATTATTTATTGAATTAAGATTTTGATTTATTGATATATATATATATATATTTAAATTCTAATTTTAAAAGAATGTTGGATTTTGAGTTGAGTTGGAATAATCTAAAATATAACTTTAACTTATATTAAAAATATACTAGTTTAGGTTGAAATTCTAAATATACACCTCAAAATTAACTTTAGATTAAGATTAGTAAGTGTGAGAGATAATATGGAATTAAAAGTTCTAACCTATTACATTTTCACAGAATAAATAAAAAATTCACAACTTCTAAACTATTAAAAATACAAACTTCAAAATTAATTTTAACCTCTTAGTAAAGAAGCACAAGTTGTTAATGTGGAGTTTGTAAAACATGAGCTTCTAAAAAAAAATTCAATGCTTTAGTTTATTTATTTGATTAAACATTTAATGAGTAAAATTTAAATAGATAAAAATAACTGAATTTATTTATACACTTTTTAAATTATTATTTTTTTCAATTCAAAATTATTGTAGTTCAAATTTTTTATATTTTTAAAATTAAATCTATGTTTGCAATACAATATTAATTACTTTATTTTTAATTTACTTTTAAATAAATTATATCAATATTTATACTTGCAAGAGAAAAAAATGCATTTATTAAGAAAATAAGAATTATTTTAATAAAATTATGTGAAAAACCTGTGCACACTATAGATAGTAACATTTGTTTTTTCCATACAAAACATAATGTATTTCCATGATAGATAGCCAAAACTTCCCAATATAAACTAAATTTAATGATGAACTGGATTTTAATATAAAAAAAATTGTTAAAAACTCAAATATACAACAAAAATGAGAGGAGAAAGAATAACTATGATGTCTCCTTAAACTATTGCATTCACTTCCTTTGATAAATTAAGTACATATCACAACTTATTCTATTTATTCTGATTTACATACACGATTTCTCTAAATCCATATGAAAAAAGTTACTACCAATCCATAAATAAGCCTTTTTATTACTTCCAACAATATGGTCTGGTTGTCGGGAACATAGATGTTAGTTGTTCCAAAAATTTTTCCAAAGGAGTCACCAAAAGCACGCTTTGGATAGTCAAGTTTTTACCGTTACATCAAAAAAACAAAAAAAGCTTAAATAATGTTTTCTCAAAATAGAATACTTTTAAAATTAGTTTCTATTCAAATTTTATTTATTTTTAGTTCTTCTATTTGACAAAAAAGAAGCATTTCGGTCCCCCTCCGTGGACTAAATTACATTCTTTTTTTGTATTTTTTAAGAACTAAGAACAAATAAAATTTTAAAAAATCCAATTTCAAAGGACATTATATTTTCAAAAACCAAAAATATAGTAAAGTAAAAAAAAAAAAAATTGAAGCAGGACATACTAAATGTGTTGGACTATTTTCCTAGATTACTGAATTGCCTATGGAATGGCCAGAGGTTTACGAGACGATCAAGCACGCCTTTCGAGAAGTAGCCAGAAAATCCTGCAGGAGTTGGAGGAAAGTCTTCTGCAGGCATAGCAAATGGACGAATCATGTTTTCCATGGTTTCTAATGTCAAATATGATCCTATTCCTTGCAGCCTCTCTGGACCCATGATAGATAGTGTGTGCTCCTGAGGCAGTGAAGTACACTCACTACCTTCCTTCTGCCAACCATAGGTAACACAATTATGTATATTAGCTTTTGAAAAGAAGCTTTCAACATATTGCAATGATGCTATCAGGTAAAGGCTTCCACTTCTATGAAACTTCTGACAACATGCATGGACATTGAGTGGGATTTAAATCTCATTTTTCTTTTTGGATAAGCTAAAAGAGGGATTTGAATTTTACACCACAAGGCCGATATGCTAATAACAAATGAACAAAATGTAAATGTATTTAATTGAATATGATTACCTCCAGGGGGGATAGATCGGCACCACGGCTGTAGGTCAGCTCTATGCGATACCTTCGAGGATCTTCTAAAGCCACCTGCGATTTTAAAGTCAAACGAAAGTTTGATAAATTCAAACATAATAAATATATATATATATATATATATTTATATATATATGTGTGTGTATTACACATTCCGCACTCAAGATAACCAGTATGAACTTTCAAGGTATTGTAACTGCTAACACCCTTATGATTATAGCTTTCAATTTGATAACTAGGTAATTTAGTTTGACAAAATACGTCATTTTCAATGTCTTGTGTTACGCATACTCGATTCTATACAATCTCATTTGCACTCAGCTGAATTTCAGAGAGAACCATCATATTACATAGTTCATTCAGTTAAGTGCAACAAAAATGATCATTGTTATAAACTTTGCACTTAGGATCCATCATAATTTATAAGCCATTCAGAGGTCAATGTGGGGCATGGTAAACTATACTGCTACAACGAATTTGCTATTACCCAAACTAAGTAACTGCAATAACTTAACCTATTCGTGTCACGCCAAACATTTGGGAATAATTAGTAATTCTACAGGTAAATGGTCAAAATGACTCACCTCTGTGTTCTCAAACATCCTAAGCACAACGTGGCTCATATAGTCAAGCTCCTTTGTTTGAGATAGTCGTTCTAGAGCATTATGGCAAACAAGACCCTCTTCTTTTTCAATGGATTCATCCAAATTACAGTAACGAAGAACATTCATAAGAGAATGAATGTGTGATTCCTGTCAACAAAATTAGCCAATTGAAACCGAGTATGAAGATCAGATTTACAGAGCAATTCTAAGCTACAAATTTTATTAATCAGTCCGTTTGCATATATCCATTTAGAATTTCAGATAAATGTATATTTGCAGTTGAGGTTTCAATATAAATATAAATTGACATATGATCTTCGATATTTTTGTTCTGTTAATGTATCATACAATATGCGAATAGAATATTATTAGCTGCTCTGGTCATCAGCTTTATTTATATTTCAAACCAGCTCCTAAATATTTCCTATTAATTAGCTCCCTATATTTATTTCATGGGGAATACCAATACTCACAGATGTAAAGTATAGGCGTGTTCGCACATGGCGGTCTGGTGTCTTCACATTTGCATACCTGGTGCAAAAGCAATAAGATTAGAGTGGATTATAATAACGTGAAAAAATCTCGAGGACATGATATTCACTTTGGATCTAAACGATATTTGGTCTCTTTGTCGTCATCATCATCTTGATCTATTTCATCATTCTTATGGAATAGTTTTGACTTGGCCTCTGCAACTTCCTTATATTTTTCGGATAATGAAAAGTCTTGGTTATTCTTTATAACATTAATGGCTTCCTCTCGAGTGTTCCTCAGATCAATTAAAATTTTCCCCAATAACCGACGAGCAATCTGAATTGAAACAGTAAAATGCAAATTAATCAGGTGGCTATAGTTTTAAGTCATATGCAGAAACATTAACTTGAGTTCTGTGTTCACTCGTTCATCAAACAACATAAACTGCATGAAACTGAAGACATCATAAAAGGTTTCTTCTCTTTATAATATGACCAAAGATTTTTTCCAACATATTTCAAAGTGAGGCAACATGGTATGGTAACAACCTCAGAAAGCAGAAGTTGAACATTTTGTCCAACATATTTCAAAGATTCAAATTAAATCAATTCCACAAGATGTATGAAACAATATGAATTCTATTTTCTTCCTTTTCTTCCTCAAAATAGAAAGCATATAACACAAAATACTGCAAAACACACTTAGGGATCATGTTGCTAAAAACAGTGCCATGGCTCAGACAATCTGATCCTGAAATTCTTAGTGGAGCAAACTGAAATAAATTAATCACAAAGAATATCAGCAATATATAAAGTGAATCTCTAGGGTGTCTCATATGCTGAAGTTCTTAGAAAAAGAAAATCATTGCTGATTTTTTATATTCAATATGATTCAGTGGATATAAATGACGATGATATGGTTTTAATTTCCTTATCTTGGATGGCTGGTTATATGGTTATGTAGAAGGAAAGACAAAGATTACTGCTTATAGGTTTGTAATGTAAAATGAAAATTGAGATTATCTTTAGAACGGGAGTTTACCTTTGAGCCAATCTTCAGCTTCTGCTTTGGATTAATTCCATATTCATTAGGAATTACACCATCAGCAAGCCTCTGCAAATAAATTGGCTAAGCAATTAGGGAAATGATGAGATTGAACTCATCGGTGAATATACAAAGGAAACTAGTACGTATTAGGGGTTTTATTTCTTTCCATGGAATATTTTAAGTAATCAATTTTAGTTATTTAATTATATAGTTCCTTTCCCAAAGGCTAAACCCAACACTGTTCAGAATTGCCTGATATAGGTTTACTGCGATGAGTGCTCACACTGGGTCCTTATGGCTACTGCATTCTTATTGCTAATAATCTGAAAAGAGTTTTTCTGCAACATAACGTGCATAAGGAAATCATCGAGCCATGGCCTAAGCCACCTGTGAACTAATTACTCTAAGAACTGAGGTTGGAGAAGTTGCACAGATGACCCTCATATATTACAATCAAGCAGTCGTCCATATTGTCTCAAATCCAGTATTTTCATGAGGACAAATACATTAAGAAAGATTGCCACTTCATTACGGAAAAAATTTTATCCGAAGGAATCAACACTGGATGATTAGTTAATTCAAATAATAAAAAAACTATATGGGCTCACAATATTGTTGAGAGGTCTTTGCATTAGTTGTCTATGTAACAAGCATCTCACATATGATTTATATGCTCTAAATTGAGGAGAGTATTAGATATTATGTAAATATTGAAATTAGGAATATTAGACGTGGTTTGTATATTTATGTAAATTAAGGAAACCATTATTCATTGTATTTATAACTCATCATAAATAAGAGCCTCCATTGTGGAAAGCACACGGAATTCATTGTCTTTTCTCTGTTTCTCACCATTACAAATAGATAGAACCTCTAGTACTAAATTGTTTTTTTCTCGTCTCTTCCTCTCTGATCTCGATATAATTCTGTCTCATCTCTTTAAATCTAATAACTTTTTAGTTGGGTAGCATTTTCCCTAACACAGTTCTACATACCTGAGCAACTTTGAAGAGCTCATCTAGTCCTTCTAGATTAAGATGTGCATTGTGCAAGAGATCATATCTGTAATAAAGTCAACATTAACTTACCATCATAAAAGAATACAAAATACATAATTTAAATGAAACCTCCAGGGCTTCTAGTAGGAAAAGGCTTTGTTATTGACTCCTTGTTATTGTTGTGACATTAAAGATTTAACTTCTATAATTGAAAAGTGTCCTTCAATGTGAAGGATCATCTGCCTTGATTAATATTTGCTTTTATCTTTACAAAACTTTTGCCAGGTTTAATCAAACAATTTGAACTTTTAGTTCTTTGATACAAAAAAATATCCAAGAGTGGAGGGAAATTAAAAGAAAAGTAAGTGTTAATGCTAATACTACTACGGCCATCAGGAAACAGAAGCTTCGTCGATTTACATAAATTTCCCCTTGAAATCTACATGAACAAGATCCCAGCAATTGACAGCCATGAAGACATTTATTTTATGCAAATTACATCACACAATGATGGAATTCCAGCAAATAATCATAATCTATCTCCATAACTGCAATGTTGCCTAAATATTGTAGAGTTGGGAAATGAACTACTTAATTATATAATAAAAACATAATATAAAAGGGATGACTTACTTGCATGAATCATAAACATCAGGAATTTGGGTGATATCATAGCGTCTGTACGTGTAAAAATACTGTTAGTGTGTCTGCCAATCTAAAACACACACAACCAGAAAAACAGAAGCCCATTGGCAAGACATGTAAGGTACTGGAATTCATGACATTGCAAGTGAAATTACCATTGGAAAATGTTATTTAAAAACTGAACGTGTCAACAACATCTAAAACATTTTAATTAACAAAAAGAAAGTAAAAACTCTAAGTAAAAGCTTTTTCTTCACTTTCTTTTTCTGACAAATAAAGTGGCCTAAAGGCCACTTTTCCTCACTTATTTAACGTGCTACAAGATACAAAGTACTATATTACTACGGACAGAACAAAAATAATTTAGGTGAGATAATTTAACAGTAGATGTATGTATTCAAGAATAATTTCATCTACAGGTTAAGGAAAAATATAGATAATGTCATTATAAATTATGTATTTTGTTTTAACTTCTCAGATAAGAAATAATTAGTTTCGAAAAACTGCGGTGTGATTTTTTGGTCATGTATGTAACTATTCTTTCTGGCTAATATAAGAAATAAAACAAGGCAAAAAATGGAAAGTACTTACTCCTTGCGTTCATTGTACAACTCCGTTTCAAGCTTTTTCCATCGAGCATACATCAATAGAAATCCTTCACTACCACATGGTAATCCAGCAGCTATTCGGTCAACGTCAATATTTGTCTTACCAAGTGCATTTGCTTGGTCATAAGGGGGAATTATATCATATAAGTTTCTTTCTGTAAGTTTCTCATTTTCATCCTTCGCAAGTAGTCTTACTTGTTCGGTAACCTTCTTAGTCAACTTTACCTATTTACAACACGTGCAAAGGAAAATTAAGAAATTAAATAAGCCATGAATACCAATTTGATATTTTGCTAGACAGGCTTTACTTACAGTTTCACAAGAATAATTTAACACTATCGATAGAAGAAGAGGCAATTGGGATGGATAACTAGAGGTGAGAACTAACGAGGAAAATTTTGATTGTATCTTTATTTATAAGCTTCGCTTAGAGGATGAGCCTTGATGTAACGATATAGTTGCACCACGGAGACCGGTTGGTCATGGGTTCAAATTTGGAAGTATCCCTTTTGCGTATAATAGGATAATGTTGTCTACAATAACCTTCTCGGATTCCTTCGCATAGCGCGGAACCTTCTAGCAATCGGGATATTGGTGGTTATATGTTTTTACGCTTGTAATCATTAGCTTTCCTAGTACTATAATTAGTACAATGATTTAGGATTTCCAGGTTTCATTATTTAGGACAATGCTTTACGCTTTTCTAATTACCGTAATTAGGACAATCGTATAAGTTTTCATAGTTACCTTCATTATGGACTTGATTAGGATTTGTAATTAGGTGAAGTCCTTTTTTTTTATTTAAAATCGATTAGAAATACGCGAAAGATGTATAGGCAGAGATAACTAGGAAAAAAGAAAAGGAAAATCAAATCTGGGATGAGATGTCTAAGAAGATAAGGAAAGTTGCTAAATCATTCTTGGGTGAATCAAAAGGTTTTGGGTAGAGAGATAAGGAATTTTGGTGGTGGGATGAAAAGGCCGAATACAAAAGATAATGCATTAAAATCTTGCCAGGGTGCAACAGTATTGATAACTGATCAAGGTATGCGAATGCTAGGAACTAGACAAGAAAAGTTGTGAATGAAACATGAGTTAAAATATATGAAAAAGTTTTACAATGACATAGGGACTAAGATCAGAGAACATTACTTATATAAGATCGTGAAATATAGAGAAAAGATCTAGTAAGATGCATTTTTAAAATCAAAGGAAAGAATGCTATTGCATCACTATACAAGTTGCAAACCTAACTAGGTTAGTTCTATAACTAGTATCAATCATATGCACTATTCTTAGAAGTATTATTAAAGAGAAGAAATATAAAAGTGGAGGGCCAAACCAAACCCACTAAGAGAAATGAAAGTGCGCAAAATCATACCTATCCTAACAAAAATAAAAGTGCATACACTATTCCACCAAGAAAAAACAGAAGTTCTCATACCATAAGCTGATAAACCATCAGCACATGCACACTTATTTTCCTCCCTGAAAATATGAGAGAATTTGAAATTAATACTCCTAACGGACTTTAAAACATTAAGCCATATATTACTCAACTTCCAAGGAACTAAAGAGCTATCATAAAAAGATTTCACAGTAAGGAAGATGCATTGAGTAGGATGAAGAAGGAAAAATTTTGGCAACAACTTAGGATATCAAAGAGAGATGGGAGAATTACTTCTATAATCTTTTCAATGATGGACAAGGTTCGGGTATTAATATGAAGGGGATAGAAACCCAAGAGGAGGAGGAAAATTGTTCTTACCATAGAATTCAAATTCTAGAGGTTAAAGTTGTTGGTCTAGATGATATCCTTATAAAAAGTTTAGAAGTGTATGTAAGAGCAAGGTTTCATTTGACTCACTAAGCTTTTCAATGAGATTTTGAGATCTAAGAAAATGTCAGTTTGAGTGGAGGAAGAACAATTTGGTCAAATATTTAAGAACAAAGGAGATGTCCTACCTAAAAAAGATATAAAACTTACGAGTCACACTAAGAAATTATGGGAAAAGATGATTGAGAATAGACTAAGAGAAGAAACAAGAATTGCAGAGAATCAATTTGGTTTTATGCAAAGAAGTTCTACAACAAATAGACATGTATCTTCTATAAACAAGATTGAGTATCTGCATTGCAATTTTAGAAAGAGACAAACAGAAATTTGACTCGGAAGTAAAAATAGGAGACGTCAAACCACAAGTTTCAAAGTGTAAAATGTCTGGGATCAATCATACAAATTGAAGGAAAAATTATGGTAGTGAATGTTGGATTATTTGTGATCACAAGGTATTTACCATATTAAAAGACAAGTTTATCGTGCAGCCATATGTCCAACTATACTAGATGGTAGTGAATGTTGGACTTTAAAGGGAGAATATGAGAGAAAGATGGGAGTAGCAGAAGTTGAGAATTTAAGATACCGGTGTGATCATACAAGAAATGACAGAATATCCTGAACTATATATTAGAAAGGATTGGAGTAGCACCCATTGAGAAAAAGAAAAGAAAACATCAGTTGAGGTGGTTTGGACACGTACAAAGAAGGCCCTAAGAGACACTAGTTAAGAGAAGATTGCATGAATTTTAGCGCTGTAAAATGGAGCCAAGGGAGATAAAAAAGGATGTTGGAAAAAAACCTCAAGGGAGATCTCAAGCTAAATAATATTCCCGAAACTTTGGTTTATAATTGTGCCAAATGGTGTCGTATAATCCACGTAGCTGACCACATCTAGTAAGGTAAGGCTTTTGTTATTATTGTTGTTATAAAAAGGAGAATCAGATCAGATTTAAATTATTTGATCTTGATCTTAATCAACCAAATCTTCTAGAATAAAGGAGAATGTACCACAACTTGAGGACATTGATTGGAGTGTGAGAATGAAGAGACGCGTTCTACTATTTCAGCCGAATTCAACATAATAAAGCAACAAAGTTGGTGGAATGTTTTTGTTTGATATTTGGCATCAACACATAGGACATCCTTCTACGAAGATTATTGAATTAATCTCAAAGGTTAGTGGCAAAAATAGTGAGTTTGAAAATAAAGCACAAGACATGTGTCCAAGGGAAAGCAAACTATGGCAAATTTTCCCTTACGCAATCTTGCTAGTAGTTTTGAATTGATTCACTCTGATTTTTGGTATGTTTTGTAAGTGAGAAATACAGGGGGAGGGGTAAATGAAAATAAGTTTGTGTTTGGAAGAGGAATTTTTTTTTAAAATGGTAGTACTTACTGTACCATTTCTAAACTATTTCCATACATCTCTCTCTTCATCTTTTCTCTATTTCTTTTTAAGCAAACATCTTTAACTTCCACTTTATTTCTCACCTATTTCCACTCATCCTCTATATTTCCATCCATCCTATTTCTTTCCTCTATAAAATAAGAGTAGTAGTACTTATTATTTCTTTAACACATGATTTTTCTCTGGCAGTCTGGGTCTATTCGTTTCATGATTAAAGTTTATCATGAGCTCTGTTAAATTCCATTGCTCATATAACGAGACAATATTGGAAGCAAATTAAAATGACTAAAAGTGATAATGGAATGAAATTCACATGTTTAAAAACACAAATTCTTGAAACTCACCAAACAAACTAACAACAACATTCAAACTGGTTATATGAATCACATACAACATTCAACTTTATTAAAAACAAAATCTTCAGAAATTTTATTTACCATGAGAATGATAAAGGCATGTTATACTATTTGCAGCATGAAAAAGATAAAGGCAGTACCAAACAGAATGTTTTTCCTTCTAGTCATCGAACAAGTTCAGAATTTGCAACCTACAAATATGACTTCAACGGTCATCTTTCCAGTGTCCTTTATAGTGTCATTTAGTCTTTGTTTACTTTCTTGTTTACAAAAGTGTATTTTGAATCCTTTTATGTGATGCTTGTATATTTGTTAAACACCATTGTTCAAATTCTAAGGAACTAAGTTTGAGAGCAAGATTTACAAAACATTACCAAATTGGGAAGTAATTCTGATGCATTCGGTGGAACTCCAGCTCCATCAACCGCCCAAGGAAATTCAGGTGATCCATTGCTATCAACTGTCTTAGCATTAGATGTAACAATTTCATTCAACCGAGCCTACAAAAAGTAAGATAAAAGGTATATTAGCATTCCAGTATCCCCAAATCTTACTACAGTGTAGGAACCATGAAGTGCTTAAGCACTATACATCCTTTATTAGAAATTTGGACGTCATTTTGTGGCTTGCAGATTGACCATTTCTCTAGTTAGTTTACCGGGTAAACTACTTGAGAGAAAGATCCAAAGTTTTTATTGTGTTATATATGTCAATCAATAAATTTTAGAAGCTTGGCTTACAAAGATGTTATATTTCTTACAAATTTTATCATCTTTACAGAATTGTGGATCTTAAGGTTTCATAATGCTAAACGTTTCATCAGAGATTCCCTTCCTTTTTCTTCTTCTTGATCTCTGATAACTTTCAGGATTTCTCCCTAATTCTTTAGCATAATTATAATAATAATAAAATGATTTCAGAATTGTTAAAGAATTAATTAAGGATAAAATGACTAAGAATCCCTAAATAATAGCTATACAATATTTCCAACTTTCCCTATTTACATAGATAAAGATACTATAGTTAACACAATTCAGAAAAAATATAATAATGGAATTAATTACATAAGGATATAATCACTAAATAATAGTTATACATTTCAAACTTTTCCTATTTATATAAATAAAGATATGATATTTAACAATTATTTTATCCTCAACACTCCAAACTATATAATATGAATGACATCCTATCAAAACACGCGATCGTTCCATAAAAATAATGAACAAAATTGCTGATCAAATTTAACTACACGGTTACTCTCCACTAAAGCTAAAGTATGTCATTTATATTCTCCCACCCAGCCATCTCTTAAATGTTGAGTAACAAAGTTCTTTATGTTTCCAATCACAATCCAGTTTCATCAACATTGAAATGCTTTCAGTATAGAAGTCAATATAAATAACCAAAGAGATTATAAACCTTGGCTTCTTCCATTTCAAAGCTGGCATTTTCCAGCCCATCCAACATGGAGGAGTCCTTGCTAACAAGAGAAACCTTAAAAAAAGATAGCCAAATCAGTCAAACATATCCAATAAAAAACAGATCAAATATTTTCTTCAGTGGAAAGAACACAAACCAGGATTGGAGTTAGCTGTCCTTCTAGGTCAAGAAGACCTTTGGCAAAAGCAGCGGCAGACATCTGTTTAACATAGGTCATGAACAAATGGCTCACATATGATGCCAAAGGACATCTGATCAAACACGTATAAAATGTATAAATGTAGCAATTAATAATGAAAACCACTTAGCCTTTCTTGGTTAAGGTGAGGACAACTTAGGCCATACCTGCACACGACCCTCATCAGAGCTGTAAATCTTCAGATCATGACGGTACGTACTATGGAGGCGTAGTAGCCCTGTACCTTCTCCTGCAATTTTAAACCACACAAAGGTTTGCCTTTATGCATATCACAAGCCACTGTCGAGTTGATGTTATATGAAATAAGAATGCACAATTCTGTGTGAAACAAATTTTACAGACAAAAACACAAACTCATACGGTTAAACTATTCACTTGGTCCTTACAGTTGACCCTATTTTTAAGTTTCCCAAGTTTATTTTAGCAAATTACTTGATTACTTTATGTAATTTCCTATATAAAAGAGGAATCCCTGTACAGATTGAATATCAATAATATTCCTCGTATTTCAACTATTTGTGTCATTTACTTGAAGAAAAGCTAATTGAATTTTACCTGGATACATTTTATTTCGGAAATATCTTCCCAGTTCTTCAGCCTGCAAAAAGAGAAAGTAATTCATAAAATTATGAAAGAAGATTTTAAATGGAAATTCTTTTTCCTAACAATAATAACAGTATAATAAAATTCAGAAACATTTGAATCTCATATGTATGTTAATCAGAACCTGCTTTCTGCCAGCGTGTGTAAGAACACCACCATATTTAAGAATCATAAGAGCTTCAACAGGTCGTTCTTCAATTTCACCATTGCCTTTTGTCACTTTGACCCACTTTAGTGGCTTTAGTTGAACTTTCCTATATATGCCAGAGAAATGTCCTCCCTGATAATATGTAAAAAAAGAAAAGAAATGAAACAATGTATGACTTTGATAAAAAAAATAAAATAAAGATAGCAATTTAAAAGGTCTCGCAAGCGTATATGCTGTATCAGTATGGGTTGGCATGTCTCAGCTAACAAACAATATCATGTATTATGCACAACAGAGAAACATCACTAATTTCAATTTTAATGATTGACTACCCAGATAGGAAAGGGTTTTCACTTTTCCTTACTCTAGCCTAATCTTTAGTCAAGTCATGGGCTTCCGCCATATTGGGCATTGCATTCCGCCTTAGCTTAATCAATATTATGAAAAGAGAACAAGAATTAACTCTTTTACACCCTCATAAGAGTATGTGTCCAATCCAAAATGGCTATAAATTTGAAAATTTTCCATTTAGAGCTGTACCTGACAGCTAATAGAGCGGTACCTGACAGCTAATATAGAACTTAAATTCCATTTAACATCTAAAAGCAAACCCAATTAAGGGCATAAGTTAATGTAGAGAACTTACAAAAAAAACTAAATTTATAATAAACAAAATTAATTTTCAAATTTCAATTACTAATGGATTCATAATACAAAGTATAATAATAGAGAAAACAGAGCCTAACCTCCTCAAGAACTGCTTTAACTTGACGAAGCTTTTCAGCATGCTCTACATCTTCAGCCTCACTGTCACTTTCTAGATCTGGTCTAAATATATACAAAGATAAAGTTAATTCAAAACTCTGACATAGCTTACACATGTGTTCACTAAAAACCTGGTGGAATGTAGACCCATCACTATGTTTGAGATTTCAATAATCTTGGGTGTGAAGTTGACAATGAGTTGCATGAGATGCTAATGTGATCAATATTTATACAGGTGACATACCTAGTGCGAGGCACCAGCATCCGTGTGGCATCTAACAGATCTTGCAGCTGAACAGCACTTTTAAGTTTTGTCTGCAAACATAATACCAATAGATTAACCACAGAGGATTAAGAACTCAGTAGCTCAAATAAAACTTAATAAAAACTACTGAAGGACTTTTAAGTTGTCCGTAAACATGAGACCAATAGATCAACCAGAGAAGATTAAGAATTCAAAAACTTGAATAAAACTTAATAATCACTACTGAAGGAAAAATAATAGTATTACCTCAGATTTGGGCCGGCCACCATTGTATTTCAACATTAAGTTCAGCAGCTTTTCCTCAGTAACCTTTAGTTTCACCTTCTGTTTTGGAGTTCTATCACCACTGCCAAAAAGCAAAGGGTATATAACAAACAACAGGTTCGACTAATAAAATAAAAAAGGGAATAGTACATACTGACGAATAACAGCAATTACACAACGCAGTTCCTCAGATTGTCCAAAAGTGCCGTTAATACCACTACCCTGACGAGTTAGTGGCTCAGAAGGTTGGACTAATTCATTTACTTTCCATGGTAAAGTTGGTGGAATCACTGAAGAAAGATGAGGTGCTTTTGCGTCTAACAACATCTTCCGCAGCACACAGGCAGAATCATCATAATACCTTCAGTAACAAAAGGAAAATAATGTGATTTTCTCCAGCACAAAGAAGTTGGAACAATTTATAGTACAAAATAAAATATTTGTAAGAAAAGATAATTTGTCATACAACAAGCAAAATTTCCATGTATAAAGTAAATGTTTTTATTTTCCTAGCAGTGTGACAATTTTTACAAGAGTTCTAAATTTCTAATCTGTGTAAGAGAACATATTACAAGGGTAATATCGTTTCCTTAATCTAGTTTTCATCACTTAGTAATGATTGACAAAAGGAATTTACATAATAAAAATGTACGTTAGAGAGAATACCGAACATTGTATATGTATCATTATGGGGTAATATTAAGCATGTGAGTCTGACATTTGTAAGCAGAATGTATAAGAGGCAAAAAGACAAATTTAAAGGTTCTGTCACCTACATTCCTCTTCATACTCTATTCTCTTGGGTTATTTAACTTTGGTTTGACAAAATTTTAGCCTGATTAGAGGCCAAGGCATCCTACAAGCTTTAGCGAGAGCTTGAAAGCCACCTTTCAAAGAGGAATAGCTCAATAATGCTTTAAAGTTTGAAATGGAAACATTTTATTAGTCCTTCCTTAAAACATCAAGTATTACGCTATACATATTCTGTAAAATTGACCATATTTTTTACTCTTCAGAAAAAAATATTATTTGTTACAAATATAGAACTTTAAAAATGATGGACAATATACAGCCTATTCAGCATGAAAAGTGATTGCCTAAAACAAGAGTTCTAATTTGTAATATTCTTTTCCAGAGATCAATTATATATGCATATTAATCCGAATAGAAACTATTAGAAATGTTGCTTTTGGCAAAAGGGGGTTTATTGGAAGGGATCAGAATTCAACACCCTATTCACGTTGGTTACGATGATAGAAGTTCTCACTGATCACTCAGTGTACCATTTAAAAAAAAATCAAGTATTGGAAATCTCTAGATTCCAACATTTACTAAGGATAGAAGGGCACAATATAGTATCTCCAAGTTGGGAAGAACTGATCCTATGATTTTCTGTTACTATAAAGAAATTGAGTAACTATTAAAGTATTTTGAACCATTCTGCCCACATCAAAACCAAAAAATCTAATTACAAAATTTACTTGTATGAATTTTTAACAAAGCTCCATCCATTCACATCACAAACATATGAGCGTCCCTCACTTCTCAAGAGATCAAACCCACAAACCTGAAAATAACACAAATTATAGTAGGGCATAAAGTGGATCAGACAAATTATTTTCTTTATTCATAATAGAAAGATTTCATTTAACCAATATTCTAAAGAGAGAATGACATGCATTAAATTGAAATTCATAAAATATTTGTGCAAACTTCATTGGCCTAGCCACATTTTCCCTATCATAACAGTTAGCTCATAGATTCACAGCCCCAGAACTTAGAAAGTTAGATAAAGTGCAGAAATATAATTTATTTTACTTTAGAAATTCCTTGGAAAAATAAATTGGACCTTCACTCTTTCCAATTAAATCCAATGAAATAATAAGATTCATTTTCCAAAACAATATGAGGTGTTCGATGATAGGACTTATCAAGATGGTTAAACTATCAGCAAAAGGATTTAGAACATATTTTCTACGCTAAAGATCAAACTTCACAAAGAAGCTATAAAATAAAAGAACAAGCAGCTAAAATGAAAAGAAAATTAGAAACATGTCGATTGACATGATTCAATAGCAGTTTTAAAAAGACTACAATTCAACACAACACTAGGATAACTGATTAGTTCAGAAATTGTAAACAAGGAGCCAGACACACTGTTTTAAGATAATGCACACACACAAAAAAAAAACTATCTTTTATTAATGTGTAGAGACCACATTAATACAACATACCGCTTGACTGAATGCAATGCAAACATCTCTTGCCATTTCCTTCTCTGCAGGAGACAGTAACACTGGATACCTAACCTGCCAAATGAGATGATAAACATGCTTTAACATGAAAGTTTAAAATACTGTTTCAAGCAAGCAATTCTGACGTGCTTTGTAATGGCACATGTTTGTTCCTTCTATTAATCCACTCAAAATTAAGACAACCATGACATGTTCGCACAGTTAGGGAGAAATATTTTTTAACAATTACAAGCAAAAAAGAAAAATCAGTTTAGGCAACCAGAATCATCAATTACCTAGCCACATGTATAAGACAACAGTTAGATATAAGACATTTGGACAGAGGGACTAAAAAGATCAATTTTGAATTTGAAGAATAAAAAACAAACTTACAAGACAAACTGCTTCCATTTTGCATTGTTATCATCAATTACCTGGCCACATGTTTGTTTTCTTTATAAAGTATGCATTTAGACAACATTTAGGTATAAGACATTTGGACTAAAACAATTTTTTCTCATATTACAGGAACTAAAAAGATCAACTTTAAATTTGAAGGATAAAAAACAGACTTAGCTTAAAAGTTGAGGAACTAGAAACATATTTTGACCTAATATTAATATTAAGGAGTAGTCAATAATCATAAATAGAAATACCAAGCATGGTTTCATTAACTTAATGTATGAAGAATATTTAAAGCACAATGATTGACCAACCAAAATGGATTATTGTCCTTACATTAACCAAAATTTAACCCAACAATATGAAACCAAAACACACGCACAACAAACATATAATGCTTTAAAGCTGCATAACTGGAAACCTAAAGACTGACAGAAAATAACATGATGAAACCTAAGTAGGAAAAAGTTTTTCCTCAAAATTGACTGATAAATCCGAATGGCCATCTTATAATGCTAAATGGATAGGCAAGGACAGACAAATGTATATCATGAGAACAGAGAAAGAATATCTGAGAGAAGAAATGAATTCTACTTACTTCTTTTCCATCAGGATTTCTCATAACAACACCATCAACAACAGGTGACTTCCTTGCCTCAGCATGAGCATATTCAGGACCTACTGTATACACCTACAGTCATTTATCAAAATTTATAAGAGACCATTCTAATATGCCGAATGTTAATGATGAATATATTTTATTATCTTTTATAGACTAGTTGTTAAGAATCTCTTAATTATATATTCCCAAGAATATATCATATTAATGTAAAAGATATGCTCTGATACCATGTTAAGAGATACATTTAAGAGAAAAAGAATAGAAAGCAACATAAATCTCAAAACTGCCAAACCTTAACATCTGTCCCTCCAGTTGGCATAAATTCCTCATAAATATAGGATCCTTCACGCCTTACTCTTCTCACATCTGGGTGAAACTCACTGGACCTATTTCCAACCTAAGATAATGTTATACCCAAAACAGAGACCAAGTTGATTAATTATACATCAGACTATCAGTAATATAACTCACAGAAGAGTGAAAGGAAGCACAAGAAATTAACAAAAAACCATGTTATTCAAAACAAACGATGTCAAAGCTCAAGTTGTCAGAAGGCATAGAAAGTTTTATTGTTTTATATTTACAACTAATCATATATGCTTTCTAAAGATTGTATTGCAATATAATTGTTGGAGATAGCATATGCACATCCCAACCAATTTAATCTTCCTATTTAAAAATAAATATGACAGAATAGGTTGATGTTTATTACAAAGATGAGAACTAATAAAACCTCATCCCTGCGTTATTTATTTCGACAGATATACAAACCAAAACAGTAATCACAATTTGAACAAGTCTACTGGAAAAAATAATGTCTTTCATAGATTTTATCATGCTAATAGTAGAATATTACACCCATGACCCACCTACCTATGGAGGGTGCCTAAAGCTCACCTTCCTAAATAATTCCTTCATACCTCCACCTGCTGAACTGGGATAATATATCATTATACTGTGGTTATCAGCTTCAAAAAGCACAAAAATAACAGTTATATCACATTTGAGAAATATATTTCCAATCGTGAGTATGTGAGCGTATAATTCAATAATGATTGCACAATTAAGACATTTTGGGGATTATAACTTCCATTCAGTTAGTATCTGATACAACAAGAAAATCATGTTAGATGACTTGCAATGACAAAAACCCACAAAATTGATAGTACTTTAATATGTAAACACTAACATAGTATTGAAAAATGCAAGAGAAATTACATGATGTAAATAGTTTCAACCAGCATTTCATCACATCATCCAAGATTCTCAGTGGTACAGCAAAGTCTTGACAAATAAATTAGCAAAAGAGAAAGGAAAAAGAATATGAAATTTTCATTTTACCAACAACAAAGTATTTATTGTTGGGCTTAAGAAAAAAAAAGGCACATAATTCTGAATAAATTATAGAAATCATCTGTTTATAGTTCAGATTTGAGTACAAACGTTCCCAAAAAAAGGAGCTTCCTCCTCTAAAACACCAAAAACAACAATCAGTTTTGCCCAAAATCCAGTCCGTCATGATCGGACAAAACACAATGATATCAATAGGCATTTTATCTAAGAAAAAGTCAACGATGAAATTGTTCAATTATCCTACATTCCAACAAGAGAACAGGTTGCTGACATTCTCATCAAAGCACTTCCTAAAACACGCTTTCAAGAATCCAGCTTCATGTTCAGGTTCCGTAATATATGTAGGACCCAACTTGAGAGAAAGTGTAAAAAGGAGTTAATCCTATTGCAATTACTTAGGAATAGTTCTGCTATTTTAGGATATTTTGTATGCAGTTTAATTACTAAGAAATAAGATCAGGTTTTTTAATTTATTAGAAGCAGAAATTACTGATTTTATAATATTTATGCCAAGGATAGAGCTGGAAATCCAACTATATTCAATTTAAATAGGACCATAATTCATCCTATTTTCGCAATGATAATTAATACCATTATCTTACACATAGTTAAATCATAGTACGTAGTCCTCAACTGTAACACCTTAGCGAACTATGTAAACAAAATAAATGAAGCATAGGCCGTCTTGTATGGGGGAATATAGGGTATAAGATTCATGCAAATGCATGTAATATAAAAACACTGACAGTCTGGCTCCTTATTTAATAAATTCAAAATATCATGAATGCAATGTAACAAATTGCATCAAAAGTTAAATATTTTCCATGAGCCTTGTAAAACCAGCACATGTCTCTCAAAAGGAACAACTTCATAGGGCTCATGTGCTGTGCAAGTTTGGCATAACATAAATGCACTAGGGTTTATACGCGTGATTATCATACGTATTCTATTATTTCTACCAAATATTCAATGACGACACGTAGTTGTGTTCCATCATTTCATGAAATGAATGACATACAGATGCAATAACCAATTTCAGAAGTTAGTAGTTGTGATTTGAAGATGTAACCCCTTTTATACTTCTTGCATATTAAAACACAATGATGAACGATTATTTGCATCACAGACAGCTTGTAAGCTATAGTGCGTGAGTGAATGCCATTCCCTATTGTTTCCACTTGAAATTTTGAATATCACTTCTTTAAAGCATGTTAGTTGATTTTTCATCTATATAAATGTCCAAATTGACCTGTGTATATTGAAATTTTTTATTTTTGTTTTTATTTTCTGAGTATTCTCTGTCTGCTTTCCACAGGATAGGATCACTAGTAGTCCAAAAAACACTGCACGGTGATGTAGTTTCGAATCAATGGAGTAACATTTTATAGCTTTATGGTAAAATTTACTTTTAATGATTGGGATTCATGCAGTTGAAAATTCAATTGCAGAGACCATTGATCCTATTCCATATATCATGAGTCAACACTTGTGCTCCCTAGTAAAAGAAAACGGGACAAAAATAACACCCCCCAAAATCTTTATCTTGATAAAACAAGTCAATGTACATTACATATATCAGTGGCTTCCGAGTAAAATATGGGACAAAAAGAACCCCTCCCCCCCCCCGAAAAAAAAAAATCAAATCAAACAATCACTACATAAATCAGGGCTTCATAGAAACAATGGGACAAAATGAACATCCCCCAAACTCATGATAAAACAAGCCAATAGAAGAAACGGAAGCAAAGTAAAGAGTTTCATCCACACAAGAAACAGGCTTACCATCAACAGGCTTCTCCACAAATGGCTTATAAAACCGCCTGCCGTGAACCTCAACAAAATCTTCTTCCTCATTAAAATAATCCAGTTGTTGGTATGCGACTTCTCTAATTACAAGGGCATATCTTGGAACAGGGATTCCAAACATTTCAAGACGCTTGAAGCCCAAAATTGAACATTATTAAAAACAAAATACATATTTCATATAAGGAATAGCTTAAAGCATTTTGACTGTAGTTGGTCATACATTCATAACTAACAAAAATAAACAGAAATATGATCTTCACTAAGTTTAAATGTTTGAGTGAATTTTTTTCTTTTTCCCTATTTCCTTCCTTAGCAACACTCGAACTAACACAAACTCAATGTTTAGTTTTTCATGTCCTTGGCTTGGCTTCATGAAATGTACATATAAAGATCAGACATATTAAATAAACAATGACAAAACCTTAAGGCCTTAATTTGAAACCGAAGCCGAACCCTTGAAGAAAAAGTCAATAAAGCATGCGGAGCAGAGTGATCAGCATTCAATCAGATAGCACATTTGCAAAGCATTCAAAGCCAAAAGAACAAGGCTTCATCGTACTTGAACATTACAAGCAATTTAGACCAAAACCTAACCAGAGAAATAGAAAAAAGGAGATTGATTCCATCCATGTACCTCATATACTTTCCTTCGGTCATGAAGAAGGTGTTGGGGCTCCAGTTCGTTTACTACAAAAGGCCTGCACCACAGTGCATGAGCAGTTTTTAGACCGGTAAATCTTCTCATCCAAACATTCACTTGAATTTAAGGAATGGCTAAAATCAGTGAGTAATCCTCAGCTGAAGTATATTTATATATATATATGAGAAAGGTGAGAAAAGGTACAGAACAAAAGAAAAGGGTTCAGCCTCTAACCCTAACCCTAAAGCTAGGTCCATCTGAAAACAGCTTTATCAAGCTGTGCAACAAAAGATGAAACAAATATTTTAAAACTTCCCTTCAAACTGGAACATATAAATTGTATGCACCAAGCTTTGAACATATAAACTGAATTCTGGATTCTCTCAAAGACTTAGTTAGAATGTCAGCAAGTTGATCATTAAAGATAATAAATTCAGTACAAAGATCCTTGGGAAACAACTTCTAACTAACAAAATGATCTTTATATGTTTAGTTTTATCATAAAGCACTGGATTTCAAGTAATATAAACAACTTCCTGATTATCACAGTACAACTTCATCGTTTAACTTCACAAAATTTCAACTCTTGAAGGTGTTGTTTAATCTACAAGTTCACAAGTGACCAAAGCTATAGATTTATATTCAACTTCCGCATTAGATCGAACAACAACAATTTCTTTCTTACTCTTCCAAAAGATAATATTCCTTGCAATGAATACTCAATATCGTGTGGTGGATCTGCTGACAATGGACAGTCAGTCCAATCTGCATCAATGTTTGAGTATTTTCCTTATCCTTGTACCACAATCCCTATCTTGTAGCCTTTTGGACATATATGAGAATGTGAATCACAATACTTCAGTGGTCAATATGAGGTCTTGTAACAACACTTCAGTGACTCACAACATTACATGAATTCACTAACAACTCCAATTACAAAAGAAATATCAGGTCTTGTAATAGTGAGATAAATGAGTTTTCCCACCAACCACCTATATCTGCCTGGATCTGAAAAAGTTTCACCTTAGTTTACCATTAGCTTCTGATTTGAATGCATAGGACTATTAGTGGGTTTGCACTTTGCCAAACCTGTCTCCTATAGAATATCAAGAGCCTATTTTCTTTATGAAATAACAACACCTTCCTTCAACTAAGCCACTTCAATACCAACAAAGTATTTTAGATAGCCAAGGTTTCTTGTCTGAAAATGGTTGAATAAATGCTCTTTTAGTGAGAAATCCTAGTAGCATCATTTCTTGAAATAACCATATAATTAACATGGACCATTTGATAAACACACTTCCTAGGAGAAGTATGACAATAAAATACGACTGTAGTGTTCAACCTACCAAAATTTGTAAGTTACAATAAATTTCAACCAATAATAAAAGAGTGTGGTTTAAGAGTGTGTTACTAGCATTTCTGTAATTACAATACATTCTCTCTGATTTCTCTCTCAATCTAATACAAGTTTTTACACAAGAATGACGAGATTCTCACAGTTGTACACTTCACATGTCTTAATCTACATGGTCAGGAATAAGACATTTTACACTGATACTAAACTTAGCTGAAAATTTCATGGTCAGTGTTGCTTCCTATTCCTCAACACATCATGTGGAAAGACTGGCAAAAAGGCCTTACAGTTCCACTAGACTAAACTCCTCTTAGGGGCTACAAAATAATGCAACACTAGCATCATAAACAGTGTTCCTCGCACGTAATAGCAATAATTAAGCCCTCCCAATTTCAGCATCAGAAATAGAAATTCCCTTGAAATATCAGCGAGCAAAGCACCATAAAACAATTTCATATCAGAAGTCATTTAAACTAAATACAACAGAAAATAAAGGTTTTCTTTTCTTAGAAGATGATTGTCAATAAGCTAGCACATATCTATTGCCATATTATATTTAGATAAGAATTTGGCCATCACGGCTGTAACTGTTCATAAGCCTATATGTAATTCTAGAACATTTTGATGTTTCATAGCCCAACTTTTGACGATGTTACGCTACATTATACAGGCTGATGAGTGACAAAACATGTAAAACATTCAAATCAAATAAAGTTGGTAAATAAACAAGCTTACTTCCTTAAAGCAGCATATGCCTCTGCCTTTTCAAGCGGATATCCCGAGGAATAGAAAGCAATCAAACAATCACATATTGGCCAGCTGAAATAACACAATATTTAAACATTACTGAAACAGCATGGCTCTAAGTATCGACAAGGTCAACAAAAATAAAACATATCAGCTATAACTTAAATGTTCCAAGTGCAAATACAATTAATGCTGTCACGTCATCATGAAACTTTTAAGCAGCTAATTTAGATGGGTGAGTTAAAATTCCAAATTGTAGCTGTAAAGCAACGTTGGCACTGTTGCTTTTAGTTCCTTTCAAAATCAACAAAGTTTAAACACTTCAGAAATCTCAAACTCGCAGTAAATGTTATCACAAACACAAAATAAGTTCAAAAATGTTATCACAAACATACAATACGATATAATAAATGCTTTACTAATACATGTCAATGAAACTTACCACATACTCAAAAACATTTCATCATTTGCTCATGGTGAAAACTAAAACTAAGGGAATTTTAGTTTATTTCCTTTTTATTTTTCATTGATACCCTTATAATTACAAAATTTTCACCTCGCTTTCATTCTCATTTTCTGCCTGCGTAACTGTTTCATCCCTATTTCCTAGGTTGGATGCATTATAATAAAAACTGTCGCTTCAATATACACGTGAAACTTTTTTCTTTTTTTTCTCAAACAGGACCACAAATATTGCTCTCCAACATTTAGAGTTCGAACTAGTTTCCAGCTATACGAATAAGACTATAATACCTCTCTATTGGTTCTTCAAGGATCACCTTGTCCCCAAAATGTATGACCTACAAATAATACAAAATATGAACGAAGAAAAAAATAAACAGAGAACATATTGAAAAGAAAAATAGAAAACACAACTACCAACTCAGCCGTTTCTTTCACAAAACAAAAATAATATATAATAGAAACAGGATAAATAGTGTATGTATGCAGTAGGCTCTGAGCTTTGACAGTATACTATCGTCTAATCACAAACTATCAGTTCAAATAAGTTCGTTGACTTTTACTATAGTTTAGTTTGTTGACTTTTACTATAATTTCGTTAACAGTTAAGGATTATCTATTGATCCATAATATAAAATGTTTTACACTAACAATGCATAAATATTAAACTCTTGAAAATATATTACAAACTTTAAGTAAGCAGTATACGTACTGATTACATAATAAATTTGTGAACTTTTATAATTATAGTAAAAGTCATGTCAATACCAACTGTAATTTTTATTGGTTGAAAATGTAAAATCGTGAAAAGAAATTAAACTCTCAAGAAATTCCGTTGCGTATCATTCATTCATATTGTTTAAATTAGAATTCAAAACGAAATCAAATAATCCAAACTCTGTTATGAAGAACAAGCCAGTTGACTCAATCAATCAATCTAGTTGATTCAAAAACAAGCCAAAATCCACATCTAATTAAAAAAAGAAAACAGAACATTGCAAAGGCGAACGCATTCACCTACCTCGAATTCACCAAACGCTTGTAGCCTATCAAAAATCTGTCCCATAGGCGCGGAGAAGACCTGCAAAATCCAATCCAGCAATGAGGACGGAAAAACAGAGGCTCAGAATAGCGTGCATTCTTCTGAGCTCAAACTCCATATGAAATCCGAAACTCCGTCGCCGAAGTACCGAATCACCAAAACACAAAACAAAACAGAAGAGAAAGACGTAGAAACGAGATTTATTGAGTGTGATGAATGAGAGAACCTCGGAGTGACATTTCACCTTCTTTTCCATCACGCAGACGCCGATCTTGATCTTGTCCGCGAGCACCACCGCCATCTCAGCAATCGATTGAGCCTCGGTTGCGTCTTCGGAACCAATGGCGATAAATGATCAACGAAACGGTGTTGTCGTAACGGAATCCCCGCGCATTCCTCGCGAGAAAATGCACACGTGAGAACCGAGAAAAATGGCGGAACCTGTTGAAGTGCGAGTGAGAAAATATTTGAATATATGAATAGGAATGAATGAAGTGAATGGAAATTTGTGAGACAGAGAAAAACTGAGTCTGAAAGAAAGCACAAAGAGAGAAAATAGAAAGAGAAAATAAATGTTAAAAGAATGTTGTGAGCACTGTATAACAGTCACTGCCACGTTCGTTTAACTGTGTCGAATCAAGTTCCTTTAGACAAGGAATGTTTTACGAAGACTGATTAAAAAAATCAGCAAATATAATTCTTTTATTAAAATTACCTTTAAATAAGTTTTAGCGGAGAAAATTATCCATTTTTATTTCAAATATTTAATAAACTTCCTCTTCAAATTAAATATATACAGTAAATTAATAATTTTAATTTAAGTATTTATTATTGGACCGTATATCACACAATATTAACAACTATTAATTTTTTTTTATTACTTTAATTAACATGATATATCACGTAAAATATATAACTTAGGAATTGTTTGGTTAAATTAGTTAGAAATATTTTTGTCTTGTATTGTGGGGAAGTTAAAATATGTGGAGATTTTGGGATGCTGGAATATGCAGTGGAATGGAGGGTGGTAAACCTTTTCCAGGAAATAGACATGAAGAAAGATGGGTGGGAAAAGGTGAATGCCACAACTTGAATTGGATTTTCTGATTCCAAAGCATCAAAGTGAACCCAACTTTTACGTTTTTCTTAAAGCTGCTTTCTAAGTCACTATCCTTCACTCAACACTTCTTCCACCAATTTTTTTATTTGCTTAACTTCTGCTAATTCCAACTTATTATATAAACTACAATTTTTCTAATAATAAATTATTTCAAATGATTTATAATTTATCCAAATACTTCACTAAACATCTCCTAATTAAAAATGTTACAATTTCGTCATTATATTGAAATTTTTTTTATGTATCTTATTTAAAAAAAAATTATATTTGTATTAGATATACCATAATAATATTAACGTAGATTGAGATATCTTAATCTTTAAAGATAGATTTCATCAATATTTTATAATAAAGATTTGTTGCGAAATTTTAATAAGAGATAATCAATTTCAAAAAATTTTATAACATTAAATCTAAATCTTAAATCATAAAAAAATATTATAAAATATTATAAAGAAATATTACAATATATTTAATAATTAGATTTATAAAAAATAATTTTGTATCATTTTATATTATAATACACAAATCAATTCATAATAACACTCATTCCTAACTTAATTTTAAATCCTATAAAATTTAAAATAGATTAAGAAAGAGTAAAAAAAACCAATCTTAAAAATACTCCATTTTTATAAGTTTTTGATAAAAAATAATTTAATATGGAATTAATTGATTAATTATATATATATATATATAAATTAAAAACACAACTTTTATGCATGATAAATTATTAAACAGATTATTTCAATCCCAATTTCGTCCCAACTTCTAGGCAATAAATCTGACTGAGTATAATTCTTGGATTTCGTAAACAGTGTTATTTGAGTTTATTTAGATAGAAGTTTTCACAAAAAATATAATAAAATTGATTTTTTTTTTAATTTAAATGTTTTGTTTGTATAAGAAAATTTTAATTTTTTTATAAAGTATTTTAATTATCATCAATATAAAAAATAGTATTTAAAAATTTAAAAATAAAAGTTGAAGATGTTTTTTAATTAATGTTTAGATTATTTTCTATAAAGTTTACCAAAATTTCTTTCAGTTGATATCGTTAAAAAAAAAAATCGATTCGAATCACTTAAAAATATATTCAACTTATTTCTACCATAATTATTTTAGCCGATGAAGGTAAATTTTTCAACATTATTGATTGAAGTTATTTTCTTTTTCTTTTAAATCGATATTGCTTAAAAAATTCCTCTAATTGACATTGATAAAAAATAATCTTAATTAAGGTTGATTAAAAATTTCTCATCCGACATTAGATAAAAATATCCTAATAAACTCAAGGCAAACAGTAACACTGATTACGTTAAAAAAAATATATGCAAATATTATATGAAAAATAGTTTCAAGAAAATGACATTAACTTACATTACTACAAAAATAATTACAACAATAACTACTAAAAAATAATTTTTATCCATATTATTAAAAAAAATAATTTACATCGATAAAAAAATAGTTTTAATAACATCAATTTATAACTGACATTGGCCAATAAAATTTCAATTAACATTGATTAAAAAAATACCTTAAATGAAATTAGCTAAAAAATAATTTTGATTAATGTTAGTTAAAAAATAATTATAACTACATCAATAAAAAATAATCTCAGTTGACATTAACTAAAAAAAATATTTTGACATTGATTGAAAAAAAAAAAAAACTATTTTGAGTATAGTAATTAATGTTTTTTGTGTTAGGTTTTTAGCATGTAAAAATATGAGTAAATGTTATAAATTGTTGAATGCATATTTTTTTACTATACTAATAGAATGTTCGCATTTTTTTAGTTAAATGCATATTTTTTGTTTGCTAGAAGCATCTCATCCACTAAACTATGCTTATACTGAAGAAAGGAAAAGAACATTAAAAAAGAAAGAGATAAATGCAGTACTTGTCCTCGTTGACACCCAACAAAAGAAAAGCCAAGTTGCCTACAAAAAAGCATGCAACTTTGCAAATTAGGGTTTACTTTGAACCTAGACAAGATCCAAGTGCTAATCCACCAATAGTGGTTCCTGCAATAAATCCTCCTGACCAAGCATTCTGCACCAAGAACAAAGGAAAATGAATGAAGAAGATGAGTCTTGACTCTTGACTTTACCATCAATCAATAGTCATAAAGTTGTTCTGCTTTTCCTTTTATACAAAAGTGAATGATTCAATGGTTCTAGGGAAAACTGGACCCTCAAATCTACATTTATAATGCTGTATACACTAACTAAGGCATAATATCATATTTATTAAATTAAACTAAAATTGTAAATTATGTTAATAGGTATAAATATATTTTATTATCTTTTATAGATTAACTGTTAAAAATTTTCGATAATTATTATTGTAACAGCAAATATCCTGTAATCCCTCTCTTAATTGTATATATTCCCAAAAATATGTCATATTAATATAAAACATATACTCTGCCACCTGTTGAAGAATAAGCTTTTCTACAAACTTTGTATCATATTATAATATGTTTACTTTTATCTTAATATTTTGACAAATTGACCTAGTTATTTCTGACCATTGTTTTCCTATAAAAGAACAAAGAAGACCACATAGAATTTCATTTCAGTGCCAACAATGAATTGACCTTCTAAATTAAAGACTTTTTTAGTACTGTTTACCCAGTTTTTTTAGACTTTTCCTCTTCAAGAAAAAGTCTGGAAACACCATAGGGCTTATGCTATTTTAAGAAACACATCAAATGTGGAACAACATAAAAGCACAAAACTATCCAATGACAATTGAAGTAAAATTTCAGACAAGAATATACCTCAAGACAAAAAGAATGTTATGCATGGTAAGAATTCAACAATTCAACATGTATGGCATATACAAGATTTTATTATTAATAACTTAGGAAATTGGAATTCATGGTTGTGAATAATCATGTCAATTAAGCCTTCATTACTATATTCACATGTATTTACCTGGAAATTGAAACCACCAGTTACCCCATCAACATTCAGTATCTGCAAAATAAATATTATTAATATTGCATTATCATACTGTATAGTTGAGATGTGATACAGATACAACAATTTATAGTTTTGTCAATTCCTTAACACTAGTTAAGAAATTAAAAGAGAAGTTTTTTATTGGAATGCTGAGAAATGGGTTCCCCTATGACATTTTAATAAACTTCCATATGATTTCCAATAAAAGCTTTCTCCATTTAATTTCTTAACCTAAGGGCTTCGGTTAGCAAGATCCTAATGTTTTATAAAAAACATTTTTTTGTGTTTATCTTTCTCAATCATTATGATATGTAATAAATGATGTACAAAAGAGATAGACAAAAAAAAATGTTGTATGAATTGTTCTACATATAACATTTCTCTGTTTCTACTTCTTCAAATATTCAAATAAAAGACAATTTTTAAATTTGATCTACCTCGCCAGCAAAGAATAGACGTGAGCAGAATTTGCTTTCCATTGTATTAAGCGAAATCTTAAAAAAAAAAAAGGTCATTCAGTTGAATAATATTTCTAATTATGGAAGCTAGGGTAGGGAGGAAGAAGGAAAGAAGTGAAGAAAGAGAACCTCTGATAAGGGAACACCACCAGCGGTAACAAATTCATCCTTAAATTGACCCTTTGTTAGGACAAAAGAAATGTTAATATATGAACAAAATTAAGCAACACTAAAGAAAGAGGATAGAAACCTTACCTTGCCTGTCACTTCAAATATGCAGTCCTTTAACAAAGAACCTATGGACATCAATGAACTATTTGAAATAGAAGCCCACAAGACATCTCCATTTAAACCCTACATATGGACATCATTTATATAATTGTCAAGAATTTAATTTTTAGTTACAGGTCAGTATTAATAATAAAAAAAAATGTATTTTTGCACCCTATATTTTCATAATCCTTGTACTTTCAAATTGATGAATGTAGGTCTCCTCAAATTCTAAAAAATATGTTAATTTAGTCCCTCTTTCAACTTTGTGGTAGTAAAATAACGTTAACAAATGCTAAGTTTAAGCATGAAAAGGGAGCAATTTCATATATGTTAAAAAATCCCAGGACTAAATTCGTGAGTTTAAAAGTACAGTGACCCAAAACCAAGTTTAATGAAAGTATAGGGGTTAAAAACATTTTTTTTTCCATTAAAAAGCTAGGAATTTCTATGAAACCTGTCTTGCCAACACATAGCTCCAAAATCTTTTTGTTATGCCAAATTCAGGAGGACAGGAATTGAACACCTTTTGTTTCTGCAAATGCACAAGCAAAACAACTTCATGCAACCATTTTGAACACAATTGGTTGCAATTCTTTAGTGAAGGACAAGATAGTTGAAGTTTATATGGAATAGTCTTTGATCTAACAGCTTACATTGAATTAATTCTAGTTCCTAAACTCAAGTAAAAGAAAATTTGAGGAAAGAAGAAAACTATAGCATGATTGTGGCTGTCTGGATACAACTTTATACTAAATCAACAAAAAATATTAGATAGAGTACATCTATACATGCAAACCCATTTTGCCGACTCATTAGACCTTCCAATTTCCAATTACGAAACCAAACCAATTTTTTCTTATCTTTAACCACATAAGATCCGCAAAAGTCAGGCAATATAAATGGATTTATGCTAAACTATTAACTGACTAAGAAAAGAACCTCATTAACAAAATCATATAATCACCTGCCACTTCCAACTTAATACAACGGAATATAGGTTCATAGAATTTTGCAGAACTAGAACCACAATTTACCGCATATTGAAGCTTGTGACGAGAAAGAATTGACTTCAAACTTTCCACATGCAGATCGGGGATAAAATCCACAAAAAGTTTGCCTGCATCAAAATTATAACAATATCTTTAAAAGGAAAATGGAAATGTTGGAACACTGCAGAATACAAAAGAATTTACTTGAGAGAAAATGAGTTAAAAATCCTACCAAAAGTTCCAAACATTAGAAAATATTACACACAAAATGATTTGTAAATGAATTGAAATCAGAAACTATTATCTAAACAAGTTTCATACAAGAATTGATTTAATTTTATAATAATTTTAAAGATTCCAAGCACAGAATATGCGGAAATATTTTCCTTACCTTTGTAATTTGAACTGAACAGAAAACGAGCACCCCAAGCAGATAACCGAAGAACAACTGGTCCACTGAGCCCCCAATGTGTAACTAACATGGGACCAACCTAAAATTTGAAAACATCATGTTTATATGTTTTACACCTTTTAATCTGTGGTAATAGCAGCACCAGGGTAAACTAGTTTTGATCTGTGGTAATAACAAAACATACCTGTGTAAGCTTAGGTATATTCCTTTGGACACTATCCAATTTTAGCCTTACTTTAACTTTAGGGAATGTAACCTGGCAATTAAGGAAAACAAATATAGATGAGTAGAAAAGAAACAAAAACAGAAAATAAGCTTAATTTAAGCAGAAGCAACTCTGTAAGTACTAATCATTAATTATAAGTTTGAATCCCCTACTTGATATAGGCAACATGATGACCAAATGAAGGCAGAGTCAACAGAATGTAAATGACTCCATGTAGTGATCAAATTGGAGCCAAAATCCTGAATGGGGAAGTACTAAGCAAGAACTACGTGTAATAGATGGCAGGGAGGATTAAACTCCCCCCACCCTTGCTGTTCTTCTGTCTTGTATTATAGATTCCATTTTAAAACCTTAAGGTGAAGTTGTCCAACAAGTATATAAGTTGTACCGAATAATAATTTAAACACGAGATATAAGAGTCAATACATGGTGGAAACTACCTCCACATACCATGTAAACAACAGCAAGCTCTAATACAACGTTAGAAATGGGCTAGGCTTAATTCAATCCCAAAAACTAGCTCAAGCTCACCAAGCACTCTATCATGTCCCAGAAATTCCCTAATCATCATGTCGCCAATCTTTGCTAGACAAAGACCAACGGCTGCATTGAGGAAGTTAATGCAATGAACCAAAATTCACAAGCATGCTTATCAAATCATGGGAACTCAATTTTAAGCATGCATTTCTGAATCATGAAACACGTCTAGATGACATCCGAGAAAGGTATCGATATCTGAGGCCAATAGACACATTCAAAATATGGAATGATAGCAACTCCCATTAACACAATAAAAAATAGATAAGCATGCTAATACTGAAAAGCTATACTAAAGAAAGTGGCAAGGCAAGAAAAGGGAAAAAAGAGAAAGGTTTATACAAGGAACCAGAACTTAAGGTTCCTTAATATTATACAGCAAGAACTTCACAAATTGATACTTTACCCCAGACAACTCCCGCAAATGCAAATCGTCTATTTTGAAAGTAAACAAGCTCGGCACTGGATCTACAATTGAATGACCAAGCTGAGATGCAAGAGTATAACCCTATGACAGAAAGAAACTGGTTTAGAAAATATGAAACCCTTCATCCTTAATACAAATAAATCATCTATACACCACAACCTGACGGCTACTACCACTAGCAATCAATAGATAATCAGCTTCAACGTGTTCAGCATGAACAGGTGTGTGTTGCTGAACCTCGAGAAGGAATTTGCCATTAGATAAAATAGATACTGCTGCTACAGTTTTTCTGGTCTGTAGAGAAACTATTTGAGAATACAGAGTTCAGCATTGACAAATTGAATGTACATCATAGAAATCTTGAAATCAAATGATTGTAAAAGAGAAACAGAAGTGGATGGTTATGATTTCTACTAGAAAAAACTCAAGTCCCCATCACTAAAGATATATCCAAATTAAAATATATAAATAAGTGTCTATCCTAGATTCATTAAAAGGTTTACTAATCATGTTACACATGAACCAAGCCCAATAGTAACACAAGGAGGTGTATTGAAAAAAAACCCAAATTCCACAACAACTAGAGATAGTGTCAAAATACAGTATATAGGTGGAGACAATCCTCATCTTACGAGCCAGTTTTGTGGCCTTGGTTGCAACCTCTTTGGGAACTATCTTAAATTCAGTCTCTAGGGTGGTAGTTTAGTTTCATTATATTAACTAGATATATAACTAAAAAGAGCTTATAAAGCTTGAACAATCCTCACCTTACAAGTGGTTTTGTTTGTATTGAGCTAAACCCTAAATCCAATTTTAAATAAAATGAAACAGAAATCAGAGTAAATCTAAAATTCATTTATAATGTTTTGCGCTTAAGACAATGATAACTGTTATACCCATGTGGAATTAACTGTGGCAGCTATTAATTGTCAGATTAAAATCTCTACCTATACTATAACCATATAGTAACATTTTGGCTTATGAACCTCAAACTAATCTTCAAATTTACAGAGAAAACTAGAACATGAAAAGCATGATTTACCAACTATAAAAATGTTTTAACTGGAAACCAGATTTAACTTGAGAAAGAATCACTGTATAAGTGACAGAAGGGGGTTTATGGACACATAGGATAACAGAAAGCTCAGCCGTTTTTTAATATACAAGGTTTCATCAACCCAATCCATATTACACAAACAGCCAAAAGCTTAACTTACTAGGACAACATACCTCCCCTTTGCTTCACTTCAGACATGAGACAATCAATTATAGAAGAAGAGCTGTTGCTGACAGGAAATACCCTGCCATCATCCTCAACCTAAGAGCAGTTAATCATGAATCAGAAATATACATTTGAAAGTTGAAACAGAAGAAAGTAATGAGCAGTTTTCTAAAGGAAAACCTTCAGCTCCACTCCATGAGAGGCAAACCAGGACATTGTATCTACAGGACCATGTATATTAAAAAAAGATCCTCTAAGTTCCTTGTGACCTCTGGGATAGTTTTCTGCCAAAATCTACAAACTAATCATATTCGAAACATTTAAGCTACCATTATGGTGATCCAATAAAGTAATTAGATGCAAGACACAGCAGAACAAATATCCAAGACCGAAATCAACACAAATAAAAATGACAATTTATTTATTCCGCAGAGGAAAGAAACCAAGTGCAAGGCGGTTAACAGACTATGCCACAAGAAAACATATATGTTTTTAACTTCACAAGGAGAGGAGGACTACCATATTGTCAACACAATGCCCATTAGTCACATTGCACCGTCCTCCTCCAGAAACTTTCACCTGAAGACAGTACCATGAGAAGAATAGAAGAGAATGAAAACATTGCACAGAAATTGAATAGCATTATGGCATTATGACACAAACCTTGGAGAGAGGCTTTCCCTTCTCAATAACTACTACACTAAGATGAGGAGCCACAGTCTTCGCATGAATTGCTCCATACACCCCAGCTGCTCCACCCCCAACAACCACCAAAAGCTCCTTCTTTGACTTCACAACAAAGAAATGGAGCTCAAAAGCATAGTTGATTACAATAAAGACAAAACTTAGTACAGTATCATAAACATATCTGGCGTAATTATATTTGGATATCAAACACTTCACTAACACTTGTCATTTTTCTCAACTTTTTTCTCTTATGTCTCTTTCTCTCTCAAATTGCCTACTAGTGTATGAGTGTCCATGCATCATTTTTCAGACTTCTATATTTTATATTGTTCAACACTCATAATTCTTTCTCTATTTCTTTCTTCTAATCATGTCATATCATTAATCATATTTTACCCTATTTGCTCTTCTGTCTCTTTCTCTCTCGAAGTATCTCTTTCTCTTCGTGCCTACTACCATCATATGGTGTCCATGTATCATTTCTAATGCTTCTATACTTTACACTGTTCACCAAAATAAGACTGGAAAACATCAATAAAATCATTTATAGCACCGTTGTAGTTGTCTTTAAATCAAGGGGAAAACATCACTTGGGTCCGAAAGGGTATAATTGTCGTACCCTAAGTCTCTGAAGATAAGAAAATTTTAAACAACGAATCTTAAAAGTACAATCTGTCAATTACTTCAGTCAAAATTTAAAAACTTGAGTGACTTAAAGCGATAACATTTACATATATCAAAGATTAAAATGACAAAATTTAGAGACACGTTTTGACATCCCAATTCTTTTGAAATTCGATTCGGTTTAGACTTCTTGGCGACCAAAATAATGTTTCTTTCTTTAGAATAACTGGAACTGAGGATTAAAGAGAAAAAGGGTACCTACCTCTTTAGCAAGGCAAATGGCATGGGTAGTGCAACTCCTTTCTCTGAGTCTGGTAAGTTTGTAGTGAAAGGTAGGAAGTATTGAGGAAAAGCCGAGAGAGAAGTCAGAACTGTTTGCTTGTCTAGAACTTGATAAACACCGTCTCATTGCCATAGTATGCAGAGTCTGACACACGGCTACTGCAATACTTCCCATCGGAAATGCTCCTCAGCTGTGTCTCTTCTTTATGTGATATGCTCACACTCTTTGATCGAAATCTTTGATAGAAAAATTACAAATTTTTAAATTTCTTTGTTTTGGATAGACAATTTTTTAGCTTTGCTTAAGGTACATGTAAGTAACCTTTGCGAGCACATGTGAGAACTCTTTGACCCCCTATATATATACCTTCAAATACTTATAATATTTATTAAATACCAATTTTTTAATATTATTTTGTTTGGAAAGTATTTTTTTTAACAAAAATTTTACTGAAAAAATATTAAATATATATTTTAAGGGGTGTTAAATAGATATTTTGAAAATTTTAGATTTATGTGTATCATCATCTATTTCTTTATTTGAATTGGAAAGTAGTTTTTAAAAGAATAAACAAATTTTTAATTATTTAAATTATTTAAATTAAAAAGAGAGATTAAAAATAAATAAATAAATTATAATTAATTTAATTGATATGATAAAATAAAAAATTATTTAAATAACACAATGAATTATCAAAATATTTTTTATAAAAAATTAATAAAAAAATATGAATTAAAATTAAAAATAATTAAGATGTGAAGTAATTATTTTATAAAATTAGAAATAATATTAAAAATTATTTTAAAAATAAAATTTAAATTATTCAAATAATTTATTACAGAAAAAAAAAGTGAGTTATTATTTTTTTTATCAAAGTGTTTTTCTAGTTTTTAACAAGTTAACTATTTTTTTTCTATTAAATAATTCCTAGAATTTCTCATATTACTTTATTTTTAATTAAAAAAACTTAATCTGAAATATAAATAACATTTTAAAGACCATATATGTTCACAAGATGTGGAATATCCATGTTCGAATATTTGTTATTGCGAAATTGGACAGACAAATGATAATGAGACTGAACTCTTTTTTTTTTTCTTATTATTGAATTTTTAAATTTATAAAATGATTGAAATTAAAACCTTCAACCGTTTGGCGAGGAGGACGGAAATAGAGTGAGAATATAGAAAGAAGCTAACACACGTTGAAGCAAGAAAAAAGGAGACACAAATTTTGGATTGAATCAAAGCATTGAGCATTTTCATTTTTGTTTTTTGTTTTGAGTTTCAACAACAGAGACGAGAAAGTGAGAGAAAATTGATCCGAATGGAGATATCGCAAGCGATGGAGGCTCTGCGAAAAAGAGCGACGTTCCTGAAGGAGGCACTTTACAATAGCCAGACCATGACTGAGAGCATGGTCTCCATTCTCGGTTCCTTCGATCATCGTCTCTCCTCACTCGAAACCGCCATGCGTCCCACTCAGGTATGCGCATAAGTCTCCCTTTTAATGGCAGAAGGTATGAATCACGTGAATCACACACTTCTGATTATAGTAATAAAATAGGTTTATGTTGCTTCTTTTTTCACTTAACATTGCAATTAAGAGTGTATTCATCAATGTTGTTCAATCTGTCATCAGTAAGAGCGTCTGCGTTTTGATGGAAGGATTAAAATTCTCAGTAAATGAAGTTGGTTTTTCAGGATACAATTTTTTTTTTCATAGAAGAACGATTTTAGTAGAATTTTCCGATCCGAACAAACATTTGGGAGAGGTAGAAATGTAGCTTTATCGAATTAAAAAAAATTATTAAAAATATCATACTCTTTTTTTTTTTTACTATTTTATTATTTTAATTATTGATCCAACATATATTCTTATTATATAAGTCATGGACTAATAAAATAGATAATTTAATGTTGTAATAAATTAAATTTTTAATAAAAACAAGACAGTAATATTTATAATTTCTATCAACTTTATACAGACTAGTGGAACACTTAACCGTTATTAGAATCAAAATAACTATTAATAAAATAATTAAAATGTACTTAGAATAAAAGTAAAATTATAAAAAAAAATGTATTTATTCTAAAAGTAAGAATTAAAAATTTATTTTTATTTCATATTTAAGATGGGTTATTATTTTAGAACATTAAATTAAAATAAATAATAATAATGGAGAGTAATAAAATAATTTATTTTAACGTGAGAGAAAATAAAAATTCCTAAGTTTAAGGAATAAAAACATAATTAAAGGTTGTTATTTTATGTTCTTGTTCTTCTCCCTTTCTATAGAGTTTATGTGTATTTTTACTTGACTAGAGTGTTCTTTTGATTTGTCTTTAGATAAAAACGCATTCAATTCGTGGTGCACATGATAATATTGACAAAACTGTAAAATTAGCACAGAAAATTTTGACGCAATTCGACCAGACACGAACGGTGAGCCTTTCTTTGTTTTTCATTATTCTTTATTTTCAATTGATTTGCGTCTTACTACATCGGGTACATAATTTCTTGATTTGAAGTGCCAACTTTGATAAGAGAAATAAAAAGGAAAAAAAAAAAGTATGATTATGCTTACTTTTTATGAGTTTGTCCAAAGTTAAATTTGATAATAATAAGCACTAAATTCTATTTTGATTCCGCTACCACCTTTTGTGATTTTAACCTAAAGTTCGATGCTTAACTTTTAGATTTTTTTTACATGTTGGTCTTCTTTAAATTATATTTTTTAATTCTAAAACCATATGCACCTTTGGACTTTGTGTAAGTATAATAATATATTATATTATAAATTTTTAATTTAATTCAATTCAATTAGTAGTGATTAATAATGTTTTATCGTGATTTTCATTCAAAATTAATTATTAGGCGGAGGTTAGAATACTTCGAGGGCCACACGAGGATCTAGAAAGCTATTTAGAAGCAGTTGATAAGTTAAGAGCAAATGTTCGTTTCTTTAGTAGTAGAAAGGGCGTCAAAAGTAACGAGAGTATGATCAACCATGCTAATACCTTGCTTGCCAAAGCTATGTCAAAGTTAGAAGATGAATTCAAACATCTTTTAACAACTTATAGGTTGGTCTTGTCAAATTTGAATATACATGCCTATATGTTTATATTATATTTCACTCTTAACCTTTTTATTTTCTTTCCTTCCTAACATCAACTTGTGCATCTTACTGTTCATATTTAGTTAATAAATAGTAATGAGTAATTTAACCACTTTCTATGGTTTTTGGGAACATGACCATTTATTAACCAAGTTTCCTCATATATATATATATATATTAATAATAGAACTTGTAGTAATTTTTAAATCATATAAAATCTAATATAATATTGAAATTTGTATTTCATCTATTTGTGAGGTAAAGGATAATATTAAATAAATCATTCATCATATATTCAATTATGTAATATTTTATATATATTTTTTAGATAATTTCACTTAATAAAAAATAATATTAAAGAAATTATATATTATTTACATATTTTAGATAATTTTATTTAATATAATTAATTTTAAAATAAAATATTATAAAAAATAAGTACTCAATTTCTTTTTTTAAATTTGTCTCATCTAATACACTTGAATTTTCTTTGGTCTTTGTTACAGGACCCTAAAGTAAAAAATCTATCAATATAATTTTTTTTATCAAACTAGCTTTTTATTTCAGTAAACCAGTGGAACCTAATTGCCTTTTTGAGTGCCTACCAAACTCTTTAAGGCCCTCAAATTCTGGGAAGCATGGTGAGGGTGGTGATAAAAACCATTCTGGAAAACAAAGTTCAGAAGCTGTCACTTTCACAGTTCCAACTCTCATTCCTGCAAGACTCATACCTTTGCTACATGATTTAGTACTACAAATGGTTCAAGCTGGTCATCAACAACAACTTTTTCGAGTCTACAGGTAATGATATTTTCTTTCCATATAATCAAATGACCAAGTAGTTACATGCATCGTGTCTGAAATTATAAATATATTTGAATTTTTTTGTCAAATTTGATTTATGATGTATGTTCCAAATTTCTAGAGAAATCCGAGCTGCAGTCCTGGAAAGAAGTCTTGCCATGTTAGGTGTCGAGAGGTTGAGTAAGGATGATGTTCAAAAAATGCAATGGGAGGTTTTGGAGGCAAAGATTGGGAATTGGATTCATTACATGAGAATTGCTGTAAGATTAACACAAATTTTTTTCTACTTATTTTTCCCTTCGCATTTTTCTAACTTTTAATTAATAGGTCAAATTGTTGATTTCTGGAGAGAAGAAAATTTGTGATCAAATATTTGATGGTGTGGACTCTTTGAAAACTCAATGTTTTGCTGAAGTCACTGCTGACAGTGTGGCTATTCTTCTTAGTTTTGGAGAGGCTATTGCAAAAAGCAAGAGGTCACCTGAGAAATTATTTGTTCTGCTAGACATGTATGAGATCATGAGAGAACTTCAACCAGAGGTATTATAAAGTTTATATCTCAATACTTGTTTTGCTAGAATTATACAGATTACTTAGTTCTTATTTAAAATAACTTCTTGATATAATATTTAGGCTCTCCAAATTCTATTTTTTAAATAAAAATATATATGAGTGTAAAGAATTTTAAAGAAATAGTTGATTTTAAAAAATAAAGAAAAATTACTTAATTTTTTATTTATAATTTTTAAATTTAACTAAAAAAATCATTTTAAACTCTAGAATCTAAATCTCATAAAAATTCTCCTTATCAAAATTTCATTTTTATGAAAACCTATTTGACATAAATTGAAAAGAAAAATTTATCATAAATTCTATGGATTAGTAGTATTACAAATCTATATCTTTTTAACATTTAGATGAATTTTCTAATAATGATGATTATACTTGTTTTCTTTGTATGTAATTCTATATGTTATTTTCTTATATTTATACTTTCATTGTGTTTTTTTACTGGGTGCTACATGAGGTAGATTGATAGACTTTTTGAAAGTAAAGCATGCACTGAAATGCGAGAAGCTGCATCGAATTTGTCAAAAAGATTAGCTCAAACAGCTCAAGAAACCTTTGTTGATTTTGAGGAAGCGGTTGAAAATGATGCCACCAAAACTACAGTAATGGATGGAACTGTCCACCCATTAACTAGCTACGTGATCAATTACGTAAAGTTTCTATATGAGTAAGTAATATTTCAATTTTCTTCCATTAATTGTGTTTGTGAATATCTTTCCAAAATATTTTCTTCAAAAATGATTTCAAGAAATAATTATTTTTTATCAATGTTTCCCATAATAATGTAATTGGATTTAGACCTTATTGTTTTTACAATTACTATGTTATTTTTCACTCTAAATGCAAACAGTTATCAATCAACCTTGAAACAACTTTTTCGTGAGTTTGATCCCAATGATCCAGAAGGACAATTAGCAATTATTACAACAAGGATTATGCAGGCTCTCCAAACTAACTTGGATGGAAAATCAAAACAATATAAAGATCCAGCATTGACCCAGTTGTTTCTTATGAACAACATCCATTACATAGTGAGATCTGTGAGAAGGTTGGTTGTTTACTTTTTTTGTTTTACCCTAATATTATTTTGTAAGTTTGATATTCAATTGGAATCCAATCCATTTTGCATATTCTACTTGTAGGTCAGAGGCAAAGGACATGTTAGGGGATGATTGGGTGCAAATACATAGAAGAATTGTACAACAACATGCAAATCAGTATAAAAGGATTTCTTGGGCAAAGGTTTCACTCTTTAAATTTGTTAAACTCTAGAGAAGTCACATTCAATTATGTATATACTATTGAAAAGCATCTAGTTTTTTAATCTGATCACATTACACAAGCTTTTCCCATAACAAAACTTTTTCTTCAACACACAACTATTAAACTATTCAAAGAATAACTACACTCCTTACCCTACAAGTCTATTCGTGAGATAATTCACATATATCCAAACATTAAACTACTAATTAAAACAGAGTAAATCATCCCTATCTCTCTAAATAACTTGTATGTCATTGTTTGTATGACAATTATTATGTCATAGTTGAGTGATTATCATGTTAATCTAAATCATTTTTTTAATTCACTTTGAGTTTGTATGACGATGGTTTTATTAATAGATAATGCGAATTGATCTTGTAGATTTTACAATGCCTCACTGTCCAAGGAGGGGACAACAATAGTGGAGTGTCAAGAACAATGATTAAAGATAGATTCAAGACCTTTAATGATCAAATTGAAGAAATTCATGAAAGGCAATCTCAATGGACTGTTCCTGACAGTGAATTGCGTGAATCTCTTAGATTGGCTGTTGCTGAAGTCTTGTTGCCTGCATATAGATCTTTCCTTAAACGTTTTGGGTACATTTTAATTAAGCTATATATTTTATTTTTTTTGACAAAATTAGATGCACTTCCTTATGTGTTTTTTCGTGTTGCTTTCTAATCAAAGTGCAAGTTGTACTTTGATTATCTGTGTGATAAAGATTTGCATTAAAGTGCCAGACAGATTATCAAGGTAAAACTACAATTCTGATTAGAGAACAAACACAAAAAACACCTATTGAACTATATATGTCTATATATTTTTGTCTTTTTGGTTTCTTAACTTTCTCACAAATTTTATTCTTTGTAATGACGAACATGTATTTAATCTTTCAGGCCCATGATAGAGAATGGTAAGAATCCTTACAAGTACATGGTATATTCTCCAGAACACCTTGAACAAATGTTAGGTGAATTTTTTGAGAGTAAGGTATGGGGTGAACAAAAACGATAAAATAAATCATTTCAATTAAACTCACTATTTTCATTAGAGAATCTTCATTGAATAGTTCACTCAGTTTTTTTATAGGTTTCATTTATAGACACTTAAACAATCCAAACATTTCATTCACACTGATTTTTATTCTATTTCCCTCTTCCATCATATTACATTACCAATGATGTAAATTATTTCTCATCCCTTCCTATCTCTTATTTAATGTCTGCAACAAGAGAGATGTTCAAAGACTTTTCCTCATTTATAATGTTTTGTTATGTTCATCTACCAATGTTGCCAACGTGGTTACTGTTTGTAGTCTTTTCGTTCCTCTAAAAGAATTAAAACATCATTTGGCATGCACTTGCAAAGCTATATAAGTAAATTTGTAAATGATAACCAAGGTCACTTATATAGACTTTGTTGGGTCAAGGAAATGGAAGGAGGAATAGTAAAACATTATATATATTTTTTTTCATTTGAATTTTGGCTTATAAATTTGTAATTGCAACAGATGTTTTTCATATAATTATGATATTTTGCTAAAGATGACTCCTCTCTGATCGAAGGAGCCAAATTCAAGAAAAAAAAAGAGAATATATGAAAAGTTTCTTCTCTCTAAATTGGAATAACTAGAATACCTTTCATAAGAAAATTTATTAAAATATTTCACCAATTATTCTCCACTGTTTTACCTATTCAATCCATTTTGTTGTCATATTATCTCAAAATTTTAGATATGGATATCATATTTCAAATGCCAAAAAAAACCAAAAAAAAATAAATTATATTGTAACTAAATTAATAAAATTAATTTAATTTTTAATAAAAGTGGTTCAAAACTAGCTGCAATTGAAAGTTAATAGTGAGAAAATATTAAATTATTTAAAAAATTTAATAAAATTTGTTAAATTTAATTACATTTATTTTCAATATAAAGAAATATTAAAATTATATTAATTTTAAATGAGAGATTAGATTAAAAAATTTTCATGAATTAAAAATCAAATCAAATTATAATATATAAATAAAATATATTTTTATATTTTTAATGTTGAAGTTAGATATTATATTTATTTCATATAAATTTAAAATAATAGTTTTATCTTGTTGATAAAAAATATTTTTTCATATATTTATAATTTTAGATTTTAATTAATTTTAAATCTTACAATTTTTCATTTATAGATAAATGATTTAATTAATTTTTTCAATTAATATATTTTTTTATTGTCTATTTTACTATTAGTCTTATACTATATCTTAAAAAAACTTTCAATAAAGTTTAAAGTAAAAAAATAGTATATACTTAAGCAGACTACTTTAATTATGCTGGCTCTTTTAGTTTTAATTAGCGTAATGGTAAAGTAATAGAATGGATAATATAAATAGTATAATGTTTAAAATAAAAGTGTAATATAAAAAAACTTCAAAAATAATGGCTAAAAAAATGAAATAAACTTATCTTTTTATAATTTAAAAAGATAAAAAGTGTAATGGTTAAAATAAATAGTGTAATATAGAAACATCTAAATAATAATATATAATAATATAAAATAAATCTATTGTTAATAAGAGGAACAAGAAATATAAAAAGTAGAAATGAACCATATTTTATGTGAAAAGGGATAAAAAGGATTTAATAAATATTTTAAAGGTAAAATAATATAATATAATAAATTAATGTTTGAAAAAAAACAAAAAAGCTATTTTAAGTAGCATCTTAAAAACATTACGAGCTGGTATAACAAATCTCTTTTACCAAAGTAGATTAATAAGGTCAAAGAAACATTTTGCTAAGTACAAACGCTTACAAATTATTATAAAATGTTTTCTAAACATTCAACTAATGCCATTTTCCTCGAACTTCCTTTGCTAGAATTATTGATTATAGAATCTATTTTCTTTTATATTGGATTTTAAAAGTCATACCATTAGACTGTTAAAGACTGAAAAATTATTTAATCCTTGAAAATTTTGTATTTTCATAAATTTAATCTAAACAAGTAAGTTGAATTAAAAAAATCTAAAATATATTATTGATATAGTTCAAACTTCATTTTAATTTAGTTTTTATTAATATAAAAAAAATTACAAAAGAAACTAAAGTAGTAGCATAAACATATTTTTATTTTTTAAGGTCATTAATCTATCATTGAATTCAAAATGAGTAAGGTGCTAACCCACACACACACACATATATATATATATATATATATATATATATATATATATATATATATACCATATAGGTTTAGGCTTCTAAACAATTTTGCAAAAATACAACTAGCATTCCACACATCCATAACAATTCCATAACTTGTTAACTAAACGTATTCCTTAAATTTTTAAAATTTTATACTTACACTCCTAGTAAAGAAGATCATTGTAATGGTGAAAAAAAGAGAGTAAGTGATGTAAGTTTAATTAGAAAATAAACTCAAGAATTTTATTAGAATATACTTTTATTATTAAAAATAGGATGTGTGATATTGTTACAAATTCTAACTATGGCTTAACTTGAACAATGGACTACATTGGCGTAAAATGTTAATCTTATATTATGATTGCCAACAACATTGCTATAAAAGAAAGGAAATCCTAACTAGGGTTTTAAAAGGAACCAGTTAAGGAATTAAAAGTTTAAAAAATAATATTGGAATATGTAAAAAAATGTTCTCTTCTATGATTTTTTTTAATACATTTATATGGTTTTTAATGGTTTTTTTTTTTCGTTGATTCCTTAATAACTTGTTGTAAAAAAATGATAAAACTCATAAACATTACCTTATATGTTTGTTTATATTATTCTCCAATTAAAATTAAAATTTTACCTTAATTATTTGCATAATAAAATATTATGTAATTATCGAGCTGAAACTTTAATATGATTGAAAAAAATATATATTTATATCTAAGTTTTCTCATAAAAACATTATTATCGAAGGACCAACATAAGATTTATTTTACAAGTAAATGGCAAGTAATTATGTTGTTATTCCCTAATATCTATGCCATTTGGAATATATCTAAGTTGTTTGAATCAAAAAAAATAGTTCATTTAACCCAAAAAATTCGTACAAAAATATTGTCAAAATATTTTGTGAAGCTATAGAGTAAATAGTGTGAGAAATTTTGTATGTGATTTTTTTCATATACACATTTAATTTATGCCTTATGTATTGTATCTATAATATATTATTCTTTTTGTTTCATTTTATCAATATTGTTTGTGGTTAAAAAAGTCTCTAGAAAGGTTAATATGCACTTTTAGGCTACGCATAAATGTTTGCACAATTGGAATATATATGTATATATATGTGAGAAGTTTATCTCTAGAAAAATTACAACTTCATACCAAGTTAAGTCTATAATTAGTTCTTTCAAGAACCCTAATTAACAATTATAGACAAAAAGACATTATAATTGTCAATTTGCATTACATTTCAAATAACAAGTCTATGAACAACTTCGAAAAAGTTGAAATTTTCACTTCTTCTTCGTTGATCTTGCTGCCTCTTGGTATGAATGATTACTTCCCTCACTCACACTTGTAGGCTCGAATCAACAAATATGCATATACACAACTATTGGCTCATTCAACTGCTAAAAGAACTGCAACCTCCTTCATTGTTGTTGGACTGGTGATTGGTGTTAGTCAGACAAGAAATTGTTAGGACAAAAAAACAAGACAAGAAGAAAAATCACTAATGATGTTCAAAGTGTAGAAAGATAACATATATGAAACTTAGAAAGTGTAATCAAGATTTAGGAGACTCTGTCATCAATTTATCAATCATCAAAGATCAGTTTTTCCTTGTTCTTTTTCTAATTTCTTAATTCATCATTTCACTCTTTCCCATGATTTATTGTTTCAATATATTTAAATCAAGAGGGTGCGTAGAATATATTGTTAGCAGCCTCAATCTAGAACAAATAGGTGAAGAAAAACTAACCTTTGAATGAAGAAGGAACCACAACTACGTGCATGTCAGTGGTATTAGGAGGAAGCTGTAAACGAAGAGGATAAAGTTTTGCAGTGAATGGATTGCGACAACACACAAGAATATCATCAAGCCCTGTTTCTTCTTCCAATTTAATTTTTAACTCTTCCACTGAACTTCCTTTAAAGGTAAAAAATGTCTCTTTCTTTGCATCATCAACATCACCATTTTCGTCACCCACATCATAAAATATAATCCTTCCTTCTTTGACCGGCGATAAACATTCTTGTAATTCTTCAGGCTGCATATAGAAAATAATCAGTTTTTACATAAAAAGAAAAAAAAAACATGCATGAAATTGAAAAGAACAGTTGAAAAATAATTACATAATAAAAATGATCATATACAAAAAACAATTTATCTTAAAACAAAATTCAAATCTAAATTACTTTCTCAAACACACAGGTTATTTTGAAAACAATTCTTAAAAGATGAGAGATGTGATGCATGCATTGCATGCATGCACAGGAACTGGATCATTTTCTGAAGAACTTGTTGTTAGAGTTCCTATGATAAACTTTTGAAGGCATGCGTATTAAAACAGAAGTTACAGGGTGCATGGTGACATAACAGTTCAATCTGAAGATTTCTTGAGTTGATTTATCGTCCTAAGTACGATGTGACGAATAGGAATGACGAACCTCGGGTGTTGTGGGGGAGCGGAGATCAATCTTGACCAAGGAATCCATGTCTGCGACCTTGACCGAGGGAGAAGAAGACGGTGAAAGTTCCGTCGGGGTTGGGTTCAAGGAACGACTAATCGGTGGTGTAATAGGAGTTGGTCTTGATCTGGGTTTCGGAAGCTGAGCCTGGGGACGAAGCTCCACTATATCAACGTCCCACAGAACCCAATTCGCCTTCGATGTTCGATGTGGAACGTCATGAGTGATAGTGTTCCTCCAAGGTGGTAACCCTCCATTACCACGCAAATATTGACCATAACGTGTTCTTAGTCTCACTTGAACCCCTTCTCTCAGGGGTTCCCATTCGACAGAGGAATTCAACCTGGAAGGCAAGCTTTGGGTCACTCTTTTACTCGTTCCTTTCATTATCAGAGGCATGTTTGAGGCTGTTAAGTATCTGCCATAGCAACTCTTCAACCTTATGAAATTCGAGTTCTCCACAATCTCCACATTCCATTTTGCGTTGTTGAGGCACCCATTCCTGTCTTGGAAGACGTTCTCTTGATTCTCATCGGCCAACATGTACTTGTCATGGTAGCTTCTCAAACGCACCACTTTGGCCTTCTGGAAGAACTCCATTTCAAAAGATTTGGATGAACAACAAAGGAGAGAAGATGATGCAAAGAATTGGAGGCTACAAGGTGGTGGAGAAGGAAGAAGGGTGATATTAATTAAGATGGAAAAAAGGTATCAAGTTTATTGCAACGTACACGTGTTTGTTTGTGTTTCTCCGATGTTAAAATTACTCCATAAAATTTCTCAGATTCTAAAATGATGCAAAAGTTGTTAGTTGTTACAAGAACTTCACCTCTGGTTATGCTCAATTCTTCTCATTTACTTTCTTCTAATAATATTTTAGATTCATTCAAATGCAAAGATGTATAAGAAACTCAAATAATCATGTATGATCTCCATCAAATAATATTCTAGCTTATTGAATATTTGAATTCTTATACAAATGGTTTTCCAAAACCGAAAGCACTCGAAGCTGGACACAAACCTCACTAAATTGAGTTGGCAAAAAGGCTTTTGCTTTATGCACCCCATGATTTCTACTTTCACCCCCAATACTTTTATGAAAGACAATACTATCTATCTCAGTTTTTTTATTGTGAAGTGAAATAGTCCACCTATAAATATTTCAAAAATTTGAAATAAATAATCTAGAATATATGAAAAAAATTAAATTCCATATTGGATTAAGAATTTTACTTATAACAATATTTTTTTTTTTCAAATTAAAGTGAAAAGGTTGAAGAAAATTGTTGACTATTTTTGTAAATTTAATTAATGAATTAAATGATTATAAATAAAAAGGTGGTGGGAGGAAGGTATCTGTAGTGGGGTCCACGTCCACCAAAAGTTAGGATCAAAAGGACACGTGGAGGTTTTTCACACCCACTTATCTACCTGCCAACGGTATTGCTATCACGTATTTAAATTATTATTTTACTTCATTTATTGGATTTCCCAAAATATTTGTGAAAGAGACTATTCATTCATCATCAAGAAAATATGGAAAAATAAATGCATCCACTACCCACTAACTAATTTTAATTTTATTAATATTTCTTATGCCTTCTAATATTTATTAATGCAAATATAGTTATAGAGAATGTAAAATTTTAATTATAATTTTATTTGAATTTCATTATTTATAGAAAATCATTTTTAGATAATTTTATTTTTTTAATATAATAATTTTTTTATATTAAGAAAATCAATTAATTGTAATAAATTTTAGTAACTTCTTAATATTCTTTCGTAAAATAAAAGGTAACAAAAGTTAGACCTTAAATAAATTTAGGTATTTTAGGTAAAGTATCATTAAATTATGTAAAGTTAGTTAAAATTTGACTATATATAACAATATATGATTTTATTTTTCTTATAAATGAGAATGGAGATAATATATTATTAAAGAAAAAGTTAGTTCGATTTAATTTAAATTTCAAATAGATTATGATTTTATTTATTTTTTAGTTTCACCCAATCTCATGCTACCAATAATTTATTTTGATTTATTTTTAAAAAAAATATATGTATTTTTAAAATATATATCACACTAGTTAATATATAAATTATAATATATTATATTTTTAATAATTAATATTATTTTAAAAAAAATATAAGTATTATTTTAAAAAATAAGTCGCTACATTAGTCTACACCAAATTAGATATACCTAAACTGATGGTAAAATATCTGGTTTAATTTAAACTAAATTTGTGTACTTAGTTCAAACTATTTTATGAACTTTTTACAACCACTCATTACATCATAACAAAATCATTATATATTCCTCATTCTGATTCATACAATAATTTTATAATATTTATTATTTTTATTTATTTTTTTTCACAATAATTGTTTTAATTCATATAAGTTTACTTTTTTATTATTTTTTAACTATTAATTAAAATATAAAAGTTAGAGAACTAATCGTTCAACCCTCCTTCAAGTAGAAATTCTCAATATTCTTTTCTTGCATGCATATTTTATATATTATTATTTTAACTAGTTAATTTTTTTTCCAAATTATGTAAAATAACATAAATATATCAAGCATATAAAATAAAAAATATTTAATATTGCAATTTCCTATTTAGCGCATCAATTTATCAAATAAAATGTGATTGTGCATCAACCACATCTCTCAACTAAATTAACACGTTCTCCACTCACCATAGAAAAACAAAAATTAAAATCAGAGTCCAAAAATTCAAAGGTTGGCAAGGCATTAATTAGTTTACCTAATTAAATGAGAGTCAACAAAATTAAATGCATTGCAATTTCTTGTAAAAAAAAATAATGCATTGCATTTTAGTAAAAGTAAGTGGGTAAGACTTTTTTTTCTTTTACCTATGAATTAGGTTTAATTAAATAACATCATTTATTAATTGTACAATTAACATTTACAAGGAAGAAAACATTGCATGATTAAAAAACTTTGGTACTATAATTTTTATAACCATAATGTAAAAAAAAAAAAAATGTAGATAACTAATTTCTATAAAAAAAATATATTTAATTATTATTATTAGAGATTATTTTTTATTCTAAAAAAATCGAATACAAAAACTTAATGAAACTAAATCTAATATGAATCGAAGCAAAAATGTCTTAAAAACTAATACTATAATATGAAAATTGATATGAATATGTTAGAACAATTACACTATTTTGTAATAAATTTGAAGGATAACATAAAAACACAACTAAGCATCTTGGCATTGTTCTTGCATGATTTATCCATTTGAATTTACACAATTAAAAAAAAAAATTGTATACATGAAAGTCAAAGTAAACGTTTAGTTATATTTTCCTTGTTAATATAAGTATTAATTTATTACAATATGTAGTTATTTTTCCATTAAAATAACTTAGGGTTGGCAAGACTCGTAGATCAAAACTTCAATGAAAGTATTTATTATTTTAGGACAGATTTCGTAATAATCTTATAAAAAAAAATGAAAATATGAACTCAACAGAAAAAATTTATATGTTTATTTTATTAAATTTGACATAATTTTATCTTTACTCTTCAAATATAAAATTGACATTTAAGTAAAAAAAATGTTTTAGTTTCTTAACCTAATTGTCTTATACCTAAACATTTTAACAACAATTAATTCAAAAATGTGTAAATTATTAAAAAATTAATTCAATCAGAAAAATGTGTATTGACATTGAAGAAGTTATGGAGGAAGTGTAATTGAGTAAAACTTAATTTTTGATTTATTATTATATTAATGCTTGTTTGAGAAGTGAAGGAGTTACTTAAAAAAGAGGTTAAAGTTGTGGTCACAGAAACTTGAAATTTTGAAAGGTGATTAATCTTTCAATTGTGAATTGTTTAAGAAGCTTAATATATAATTCATAAACACGGGTTCAGCACGTAACATGAAGATCTACGAAGATCTACTCTTCAATATGTAAACGTAGGGTTAGGCCGAACCATCTTTGACAAGTATAACAAATTTGGAAAATAATTAATGAAAAATTTATCATCTTTACATTAATTATCATATTATATTAAATATTAGTTAAATTCATTGACTTTAGAATATATCATTATCAATATTTATTACACACTTTTTAAGATCTATTTTTATTCTCATGAAATTTAAAACTTGCAGAAGATTTTACTATATTAAGCTAGATATGTATCTGTCATACTTCAACTATGAATTATATTCTCCTCATCTATTCCTCTCATTTTATTTCTCAACAAGGATATCACACTTTTTTTATCATAAGGTAAATTTCTAACTTTTTTATTATTATTAGCATATACATATTTTATAAGTTAAAACAATCTCTTTCAACTTTCATCATTTAATATATTTTCTTCAATAGGATTAGATTTAGAATATTTTATTGAATTCATCATAAATCTAATGTACATAATACTAATTTTTACATAATATATTACTTTTTTTTTAATATATATGATGTTAGATTATTATTATCCAACTAATACTTTTATATTCTATTATTATTATCTCATATAATTGAATTTTATTAGATTATAATTCATAAAATTTATAATAATTCATCTTCAATATATATCTTTATTTTAAAAAAATAATTTAAAATACATACAAATATATATATATATATATATATATATATATATATATATTAAATTAGAGTACAATGAAATAAAATAAAATAAATTGTTGTTTACTACACTATTAGCATTATTCTCACCAAAATAATATTATTTTTATTTAAGTAAAAAAAATTCTTAAATAAAATTAAAGTTAAGAATAAATAGATTTTTATGAAATATAATAATTATATTTTTTTTAAGATTCTAAGAAAATATGATTATAATTTATCATATTTTATAATTTTATTATAAAATAGATTTATTTATTTATGAAATATTTTTTTTTATAAAAAAATTAATTATTGATGAAATATTTTCTATTACTTATAAACTTGTTTAGTAAAAAATATAATTTTTAGTACTTAATCTCAAATTTAAAATACCTCTATTCTCAATAATATATATATTTTTATTCAAAACATTAACTTTAAAAATAGAAACATATTTTTTAAACTAATTCAACTGCAACTCAATATCTTAATATCAAAACAATTCAAAACATCTTGTTTATCAAAACACAAGTTTTATACAATTTTATACAATATTAAAAATACACAACATACATATTAACAATTCATTTGCACTTCACATAATTCCGTAAATACTTATAAGTTATATAATTTAAAAAAATAATTAAAATAATATATTTGCCAAATATTATTAATAAAACTAGTTTAAATTGATTTTTAACTTAGATTTTATTTTTTCTTTAAATATTTATTTGATGGGTTGTTTTTTTTAGAATAATTCAATTTATCGGTTGAAAGAACGTATCTAATGCAATTTTGGCGAAAATGACATGAGTTGTTGTTTGACACAATTTTTCAACTACTTATGAGTCAACGATGAATATTGCTTTTAATGTTTTCAATAAAATTAAGAAAAAGTTTATTTTAAAATTAAGAAAAAGTTGATTTTGACATGAAAAAAAGGCATAATGAAATCACCTTTAATCTTCTCAACAAATGCATGACACACACATACCATTCAACAGACTGTTATGTTACTTTTTTTTTTTTTTTTCAAACAGTTATTTATTGTAAATAATAATAATAATAATAATAATAATAAGATAAAAAATTATAATTAAAAAAACAATATTACAATGTAGTTTAAGAATATTGTTATTCATTGTGACGATCTTTTATCCTTTTATTTCATTTGAAATTTTTTCGAGACTGAAATAAAAAAATAAATCAAAATCATAGTTAACTTTTTTTTTATAAAAAAAAATTGATAAAATTACAATTTAATATAAAAATATTAAATTTCACTCCCTTTTTTTATTTTACAAATTTATCGTGTTGCATTTAAATTTAATAAATTAGTTAACATGAACTTTAAAACTATTTCTTTTATATATATTTATTGGGATTATTTTTAAAAAATAATTTAATAAAAATTGACAAAAAAAATATATTTAATTATTTAAGATTATATAAATATTTAACGATAAATTCATTTCCTCTACGCACACACGCCACTTTAAACTGTTTTACTAATTACTATGATTAATTTATTATTCCTAAACACTTAAACGCACAGGTCAAGAAATATTACTGAGTTACAATGATTTAAAAATATTTTTTATTCTATATAAAAATTAATTTATTTTTTTTTGTAAAAAAAATCTTTATTTTTAATCTTTAAAAAATTTAAAATTGTTATTTTGAATTCTTATAAAATGTAAAAGAATTTGGTTTTAATCTTTGAAAATATTTTTGTTTTGTTTTTATCCTTTCAATTTAAAATTAATAATTTTGGTTCATAATTTTTGGATAGATAAATAATATATATTATATATATATATATTTTAAACGTTACTAATTAGTATTATATCAAAATACTAATAGATATTCTTTAGAAAATTCAGTTGACTTCTCGGTTAACACAAAAATAGTTTAACAGTATAACATAATACTAGGAGTTAAAAGATAAGGATTTTTAATTTTAAATGGATTAAAAATACATAAAACTAAATATGTGATAATTTAATAGATGTAACAATTTCTCTGAATAGATAAAGATAAAAATAAATACATCATACATGTAAACTAAATAGAATATTACTATTACATATTGTATAGATAAATTATTATTTATTATTTTCTGTTTTGACAAATTATAGAATATTTTTTTTTTTAGAATTTTTGGACTGATTATAACAGTTATTACTGGCCTAACCTGTTTATTTTTTTCTTCCTATAAACAAAATTTCTTTCCCTAACCCAAACAAAGACAGCATATTTTAGGGGAAAAAACAAACCAAATTTTTTACCCATTTCAAGACCCAAACGTTGTCTTTAATTAGTCATACATCAACATCATGGTTCTTTTTTCTCACCATTCAGATCAACCCAAAAAAAAGCACCAAAATTTAATGGAAAGAGTGAATTCAAAGCCTTCACACTAAATTATCCCTTCAGTTGCGGCATCATTGCAAACATAATCACAATTTTTTAATAGAAGGAGGTTATTAACATTCTTTCCACCCAGTCTTTTTAATATTTTTTATTATTAACTTATATTTAAATCATTTTTAATAATAAAAATTGTGTTAGATTAGAATCATTCTCATAAATAATATATTTTTTTCAAGTAATTTACAAAATTATGCATTTACATGTATAATTTTGTACTAACTAAAATGAAACGACCATTTGATGTTATGTGTGAAAACCCTAAAAAGATGTTGTTTATTTCTAATCTTTAATAAAAAAAATTGAAATTTTACTTCAAAACCAAAAAATACCAAGATACTTGTCCAAAAATGTAGTAAAAAAATAAAATTTTAACAGAGAAAAGCTCAAGAAAAGGAATAAAAGATTGAAGAAGAAGGTGTTGAGTATGTATTGTTCTTCCCTTTTTCCTAATTCACACTCTTTAAAGAACTTAACAAACACACCACATTCATTGTTGAAAGACAAACACACAATTTCCAAACACCCATACCTGAAACCCCACTCTCCCCACTCTTGGGGATCAAAAACATCCTTAAAAACGGTTTTTGAAAAAAGAGGGGTTTCAAATTTCAATTGCTCAATCAGTTTCATTTCATTCATTCCCGCACCAACCAAAACCAAAACCAAAACCACTCAACACAAAAAGAAGAACTTCAAGTTGAAGTTGTTATATTACAAATCATGAAGAAGTTGAAGAACTATTATATGCATTTGCGGCATCACCACCACCAGGCGGAGCGTAGGTGGGTATTCCCACTCGCGGTGGGTTCTCTCCTCTCGCTCTTCCTCCTCTTCGTTGCCACGCTAACCTCACCGGAGGGCACACCGATTCTCCCCTTCTACCGCTCGGTCACCGCCGCCTCCTACTCCGTCTTCGTCGAGTCCAAGCTCCACCCGCTCCCGGTTTCCGAACTCCCGCCGCCGCCGCGCCTGGCATACCTGGTGTCGGGCTCCGCCGGAGACGGCGACGCTGTGAGGCGCGTGCTGCTGGCGCTTTACCACCCTGGGAACCGGTACGTGGTGCACCTGGACCTGGAGGCCTCGGCGGAGGAGCGCGCGGATCTGGCGAAGTTCGTGGAGGGGCACCCGCTGTTCCAGCGGTTCGGGAACGTGAGGGTGATCAAGAAGGCGAACCTCGTGACCTACAGGGGACCCACCATGGTGGCGAACACGCTCCACGCCGCTGCGATTCTGCTGCGGGAGCTCGGCGATTGGGACTGGTTCATCAACCTCAGCGCCTCCGATTACCCTCTTGTTACACAAGATGGTTAGTTAGTTAGTTAGTTAGTCTGTTAATTAGTTGGTTAGTTTGGTAGATAATCTGCTTCAGTTTTCCCGAAGTTTCGTTGGAAAGCGCGTGGATTAACTGACACCAGATTGTTCTGGTCTAATCTAGATCATCTGGCACCAGGTTATTTCAGTTTAACCTGGATGAACTAATATGAGATTGTTCTAGTTTAACTTGGATCAACTACTACGATATTGTTTTAACCTGGATCAATTGCTAAGAGATTGATCTAGTTTAACCTGGCTCAACTGGTGCAAGATTGCTCTAGTTTAACTTGGGGATCAATTGGTATGAAGCAACTGGATCAATGGTTCCAGTTTAACTGAGGGATCAACTGCTGCAAGGTTGTTCCAGTTTAACCTGGATCGACTAGTACGAGATGTGTTCTAGTTTAACCGGTTCTCTTGACTTTGAATTCTGGGGTATGCAGTTGGGTTTAATTGTCGGAGATAGAATGGTTTCTAATCCTATGGAGGATAGCTGTGATGTCTTTAAAAAAAATTGTTTTTTTGCTTATGCTTATACTTTTGCTTATGTTTGTGGTTTTGTTTTGTGATGGCTAGATCTGCTGCAAACGTTTTCGTACTTGCCACGGGATCTGAATTTCATTGATCATACGAGTGACATTGGATGGAAAGAGTGAGTCTTTTTAGTTTTTTTTTATGGTGTTGTTTTGATTTTAATTTTTTCTTTTGAGTGTGGGGTTCTTTTGTTTTATTTTGGGGTTTTATGTGATTGGTTTTTGTGATGTGTGTGTTGGTTAGTCATCAGCGCGCCAGGCCAATAATCGTTGATCCGGGGTTGTATATGAATAAGAAGCAAGATGTATTTTGGGTTACACAGAAGAGGAGTAGGCCTACGGCTTTCAAACTTTTCACAGGTGAAGATCCTTTTCTTGTCTGATAATTTTGCTTTTTTGGGTTTCTTTTTTTGGTAAAGAAACATAGTTTATTTCCTGTTTTTGCTTTTGAATTTATTTGGACAAGTGAATAGGTATTCTATATTTTGCATTGAGGTTTTTGTTAATTTTGAGACGGAATGAGTCCTGGTTTGCACGTGGCTTTGTGCATTAAAAGGAAGTTTTGTATGAATAGATAGTGGGGCAATTAAGGTTTTGAAGGTCCAGAATCGTTTTGTGTGGCCTTATCAGTTCTCTTCAGGGGTTTATATGCATGGCAGAAAGCATCACTTGTGAATAACCTGTTCTAGATCAGTGAGGTGATTGTGTAATGTCCCAGGACTTGTGAATGGAAGTTATTTTGTGTGACTTGTTGGATGCATTTCCATGAATTAAAAGTTTTAGAAAAAATGGTGAAGAAGATTGATCCGTCTCACGTGTGTCCGAGCAAAAACAATGTTGTTGTATAAGAACCCTTTTGAAATATAAGATTATTTTATTTGCTGATTTAGGTGTCTTGATAACGTTTGCAGAGTTTTTCATGTTAGTTGGATTAGATGATATAATTTTGATGTTTGTTTGGCATGACAATAATATAGCTAATTTCATTCTTCATGATTTTTATTCTTAATACATTACTTAGCTGGAAATGTACTTCAGCTGAACTCTATGGATAAAACTTGTCCATAGTGAATCTTCCTATGGCAATGATTTTCTAAAGATAGGCAAACAACTGCTTATCTCTGTTTGGAATCTGTTATTGGATCTCGGCAACTTTTGATGATGTTTGGGTGATTTTCCATAGTCCACCTAGAAGGTGTGAAAGTTGCTGGTTTTTAAATTTTCATCTTGGCCGAGGCGCCTCAAAGGTGAGCTGGTCTCTAGAGTGAGCAAGGGTGTATTCACCCTTTATTTATTCTAAAGTGCATTGTGATCTTAACCTACTAAAATTTAATGGTGGATACACCCATACTTCAGGGACAAGCTCATTTAAGAGGATTTTGTTTCCTCTTAAATAAAAGAAACTACTTTTTGGAAGGACATATTGTTTCTCATAGGAAACGGCGTTTCTCTGCGAATGAGATGGGTACAATGCAACCACGTATTGAGTTGGTTTATCAGTAATGTCTTCTTGCAGATATGCTATTACATCACTTTTGCTCTCCTTTGGTACGTTTCCCCCCAAAATAAGGGAATTAAATGGCAGAGTAATATTCTGCTGGGTTAATGATATTTTGCTAAACATAAAATATTGTACTGAGCTTGACATCTTTATATTCGGTTCTAATGAATATAACTGTTGTAGTACAACAATCCTCTCAGTGTACTGTATTGAATCAAATCCACTAGCAACAGCCAAATCCAACTTCTCCATTTTGGTTGTACATTGCACCATAGATCCAACTGTGGTTGAACTGATGTTGTATGATAATGTTATGCATTGTGACTCATCTTCCCTTCATGAACTTGATGGGTGAATTGTATTTGAACTGATCTTGTTCGATAAAACCTGTCTCGTGTTAGGTTCGGCTTGGATGGCACTGTCAAAATCTTTCATTGATTACTGCATATGGGGATGGGACAACCTACCTCGGACCGTACTCATGTACTATTCAAATTTCATATCTTCCCCTGAAGGATACTTCCACACAGTTATCTGCAACGCTCAAGAGTTCAGGAACACAACTGTGAACAGTGATCTGCATTTCATTTCTTGGGACAATCCTCCCAAGCAGCATCCTCACTACCTTACAGTTGACGACATGAAAGGAATGGTTGACAGCAATGCTCCATTTGCAAGGAAGTTCCACAGAGATGATCCCGTGTTGGACAAAATTGATGCTGAACTGTTATCCAGAGGTCCTGAAATGACTGTTCCCGGAGGTTGGTGCATAGGAAAAAGGGAGAACGGCACCGATCCCTGCTCTGAAATTGGTGATTCTACAGTCCTGAGGCCCGGCCAAGGATCCAAGAGGCTTGAAACATTAATCAGCTCATTGTTGTCGAATGAAAAGTTCCGGCCAAGACAATGCGTGTGAGGTGGTGAAGAAGGACCAACCAGCTATGGCGGTCTTCTAGAACATTATTTTCCACTGGCTTTAGTTTACATATGTCCACGGTTAGTTAGGATATCAGTAAATTAGGGTTTCTTTTCAGTAGGAGAAGAAATAGCAAGAAGTATACACAGTCTCTGATATTGAGAAGAAAAAAAGTGAGACAATTGTGGTGAAATGAGGTTGACTACGGAGTTGGATCACCCACTGTAATAGTATGGTATATATGACAGACACTTCACTATCTTCTCCCTGGTCACCTCTTCCCCCCTTTTCACATTAATCAACCCAAATCAGTACTCACCAGCATTGAAAGGTTGCCTACCTTTTCTGTGGAGCAAGAAACAAAGGGATAAAGAAGATGACACATATCTGAAATGGAATGGAAATACTTTTTCATGTTTTTTCTTTACATTCTTTTTTCCAATTGATGTTGTTATACGACTAACTTCTCCTTTTTCTTTAACTCAATGCATCTCTACGTATGCTTTCCTACCAAACACATTTCGTGTCATATTTTCAAATGGTCTGGTTCTATAATTGACATCTGCCCAACTTAGTTCAGCTCTCTTCTTTTTTTTTTTTTGAAAGAAAGAAAAATAAATGAACAAGTTATAGAACTAGACTATCCATTTGGAAATATGACACCGTAAATTGTTCTTTTTCTTTCAAATGGTGTCAACTATAGTATAATACCATAGATTTAATTATTTTTTTCAATCTTGGACTTTGAAATTTAGGATGAATTTAGTTTTTATCATTCAAATTTGAAAAAGAAGTTTTAATAGCTCGAATTTGTTATTTAGAAATTAAAAAAAAATCAATTCAAAAAAGTATTTTAGTTTTTTCAATTGAGTGTTTAGAGAAAAAATGCATTTTTTCTTCGAATTTAACAGATTATTTTTTCTAATTTAAATCAGAATCAGATTTGACATAAATCTAAAGACTAAAAACATAATAATTAAGGGTTAAATTAGTATTCTTTGAAAGGTCCAAGGAGCTACCAATAATTTACAAGCCGGTTGGAATTTTAGTTTTGACTGAGAATGTGGATGGGCTTGTTAGAGGCAACTATATAACTATTCATTTGACTTGAAAATTTGAATCCTTAAATTTAAGTTTTTTATATGAAAAATAAAAATTATTTAAAGTTGTTTCAATTTGGATGTGTCATTATTTTTTTCCCCACCTACCAGCCCAACCCTTTAATATGTAAATTTCAAAACATGTCTGGTTCATATATACTATTCATGATGGCACCTCTTGATTATTAGAAGCTAATTAAAGGAAAAGAGAAACACCATTTTTGATACGAATCTTTGCAAATTGATGATTATCCACTTGTTTTGCTTTCACGTGAGTAACAAGCATTTTGGAGAGATTATTAATCACCATCATCTTCATAATATATAATCACACAACTAAATATAATAATGAACTAGCCCTAATTAATGATCATTTGCTCCATAAAATACTGCTCAGTTGGTGAAAGATTCTTAATTCAGTGTATATATCTGTTTTCCTATTATCCAGATCTAAACATTGGACTACACTTGCATTTCATGAATATATTAACAACCTACTTGGAGAAAGAATGAGTTTGTTAATTATTCAGAATGAAAGGTCACACCAACTTAAAGAAAACAAATCACTGTTCTTCAACATCTGTCATGGGTCTGATTAAAAAAGCACCCATCATGGATCAATTAATAACTTGATTTGTTCAATATAATTCTAATATTTTGAAACTATTAAAAAACCTGATTTGAATCTTAAAAATATGTCATCCTAATTCAACTCACCTGAAACTTATGTCGCCTGATATATATATAATGTCAAGGTGTGGTGGTAAAATTTAAGGAGGAAAAACATGTATGGATTCATAAACCTTGGATTTATAAACTATTGAACTTCGTTGAAGAAAAAACAATCAAAACATATCCCATTTTCTTATGAAAGAATACCCACTTAAAGACCACATCAATCAACGTTGTCATATATCAGTTGATGGATTGGTGTTAATTAGACACCTATGATCATACATTATAAAAATGATCTATATAAATGATAATTAATATCATGAAAACTCGTTTAATTAGTAACAATTATATTACCATAAAACTTGTTAATGAGTTTTATGATGTTTTATGGTTGCATGTCATCATCCTCTATCTTATGTATTCTTTTTTTGGTTGCATAAATTAATCCAATGGTCGTTATTTAGTGTGTGAATTGAGTGAAACTGTGACAGACTTGAAAAAACACAGAAAATTCAAGAGGTTCTTACCTGGATGTAACTCAGACAATATGGATAGAATAATCTTCAAATTAATTGTTCATTCTAAACCAAGCCCTTTTCCTATTTTGCTCCATATAATGTCAAGGTAATATATACCAATGCTCCAAAGGCATGTGTGTGAATCCATGAACTAATGAACTTCGTGTTATTCATGAGTACCTATATGTAAACACAACTGATCAATCAAACTGATAGCTAGAGCCATCAAAATCAACCTACATGTGATCACCAAAATTTCAAACATGGTCCAGTATGCTTGAAAGATAACTGTGTTCCTTAAATACATGGTTGAGGTTCAGTTTTCACATCTGAGTTTACAAACATATCTGTTAAAAAATGCCAATTCCTTAAATGAATAAAGTAAGTTAAAGAGATTAGTTCAGATTTTCGATCGAGATATATATACTGAGTTCATCACATCAAAGCCAACATATAGTTTAGTCTGTGAATTGAGTGAAACTATGACAACATAAACACAAGGAAAGTGCAAAAGATTCTTGTATATATACATATACATACCTTGGTTGTGGTTGAGACAAACTAAAAAGTGTAGATACATATATATGGAATTGGAATTGTAGAGAAAGCTATGGAGGGGCTTCAGCCGAGGAAAGATGACAACTACTGCTAATTTCTTGATGTTTTCCTTACTAACAGAAGGCGTCATCTCTCCTACGACAGGAGTCCCTAAACCTTTCTTCTAAACCATTTCATGCATACATATGCTTCTGTTTCTTCAAGGGAAAGACCTTATTTATAGGGAAAAAGCTTCTTTCTGTCTCTTGCAGATGATGCCCAAGCTCCAGTTTTATATAAATATATCTTCAAGTTTTCATCTTACAATACCTAAGATCATAATTAATGTTATTTCTTCAATCAAGTTAGGTTTTTTTAGAGTAAAATATATTGGTTCTTGTAACACTTTTAGTGCATCTAAACAATTTTAAAGCTGGGTTTAGTTTTTATAAGGATTATTTAGTATTAATATTCATAGAGCACCATCTAAACCAAGCATTTCAAAATATGAAAATGGAAATAATTATTTAGAAAACCAAAATCGAACTTCGAAAATGAGTTAAAAAAAACACATTTTTTTCATTTGTTTTTGCTAATTAAAGTGGTTTAGATAAAGATAAAATATTACTTGACAATAAGTATTAGTACATCTAGGGTTTGTGTCCATTTAATTAACTGAAAAGACTAATAAACTGACTTGGGTAAGGTGCTATTTGGTGAAGGCATTTGATTAATATTATATAATCGTATGTAAGAGATTATGAATATATTTATGGATTTTCAAATGATTGTATGAATTGATTATAAAATTGCCAAAGATGAAACTACTCTCGAATAAAATATATGAGTCTTAGTTTCTTTATATCATTAGATGATAAAAATATAGAACATGTTCCAATCACAAAAAGCCAAGTGAGGAATCATATGACACTAATTTTTAAATTACATGAAATTGTTAGCTGGCGACGTAAGAGGATTTTAATAAATTATAAAGTTTCTTAAACAATGAAAAAATAAGATCAGTTATTTCTGGGTTTAATAGTATAAAATATGAGTGTTTAAGAAATGATTTCTTCATGGAGGAGAGGGAAACATCTAAAAGTAAAAGTCCTAAGAAAACTCCAAGCTGAAACAGCATAAGAAAAAATAATCATGTTTTAAAGTATTAGCCAACTCCTAATTGGTCACCTCCTACTTAATAACTTTATAAACATGATTCACCTTCTTCCTATGTGAACACAGTGAACACAATCAATTAATATTGTTCTTCATTAATGATAACTAATGTGAACAAACCCAGGTGTGAAAAAATTTGGATGCCATTTCACATGTGAAAATTATCAAGTCTTCTTTTACTTTGGATGACTTGTTAGGTCAAATCAATTTCGTATATATAATATTACTATATATTTGAAATTGTTTATTTATTGTAAACTGACTTAAATAACTAAAATTCCATTAATTTTTTTTTTGTAAATAAATTTATTCGATTCAAATTTTAAATAAAAATTGAAAATTGAACTATACTATTTATTATATTTAAATACAACATTAAAAAAAATGAAGATGTGATTTCCAAATTATAAAAGTATTTTATAATTTGGGTGGTCCCGAAGCTTAGTGATGGAAACAAAAAAGATAGTAATTGATGTGAATGTTGATTTCTCTTCCATTAGAAAAACTTGAAAGCAACTCATAGACCAAACAAAGAGAGAACCAGAGAAAAAGAAATGAAGTAGGGCAAGTTCCAAGCAATTTGTATGAATTGCTTCATTTCTTGTAGAAAAAAATAAAAATAAAAGACTTGTCTTGCAGTGACTAATTAAGCCCATTCTAAAGGAAAGAGAATTTTCTTGGTCACTTTCAAGCCATCAATTCCAATTTTCAAAACAGAAAATAGAAAGATAAAAGGAGGAAATAGATATTTTCTTCTTCAAAAATAGAAAAAAAAAGGAAGAAATTGTTATTTTCTTCTTCAAAAATAGAAAAAAAGAGCATATGATACACTTAATTTCTATGTCAGATGAACAAGAAAAAAAAAATATAAAAAAAGCAGGTAAAATAAATAAATAAAATAAAAGGTGATTATTTTAACGTTAACGAAAAATCAACCTTTGTCGTTGTCGTTTTTTCACACTCTGACGCATGATTGGTTTCGACATCATTTTTTTGTTTGCAGCTATATATAAAGAGAATATGAGTTTTTTTTTTTTATACAATTTTATATTTAATTTTATTCTTATAACTATTTTCAGGACTATTTTTATTCTACAATTGTATTAAAGTACAAAATATACTTGCCATTTTTTATATAAATAAATAAAAATAAAAATTGTGATAATTTCGAACAAAAAATTTCCTCAATGATAAGTGTTGAGACTCCCTCATAATTCAAATCTCAATTGTTCAGAGCCAAATCCATGCATCGTGTACGATTAGGTCATGGTGTTAATTTTCATATTTTTTTTATTCATAAGAAAATAAATACGACCATTCATGCATTCATATGTATACATGTTTTCACGTGTTATAATAAAAACAAATTCTACATGTATACAAACTCATAACAATATCTATGTTTGGTTTTTCTGCTATTCATATGAGCTTTATTTTGTTCCACCCTGGAGAATGAACATCACTGTCTCATTCATTTCTAGACAGTTTTACAAGAAAAAGGATGTCCACTACTGCAAAATTATCTATTTAAGAAGTTAAATATAGTATTTTTGAGATTTTTAATTGAACGTAATGTGAAATAATTCACTTATATATACTTTGTTTTGTTCTATTGATTATGTCATGTGAGGACAAGATGAGGGGCACAAACACTCTTCAAATCTGTCTTATAATCAAACAATAGACTGAAAAATGATGAACCTTACCTCTTGATTCTTTAACTTTTTTCTTCAATTCAACCTTAACAGAAACGTATTAAATTAACTTAATGCAAAGCAAAAACTAAACTATATAAAGCTTGAAGTAATGCAATGATATGTAGCTACTGCATTTAAGTGATAGTTCATAATCAAGAGTAGGATGTATGATAATAGATTCAAACCTCGTAATCCTCCATTGCAACAAAAAAAGAAACTGCGATAGTAGAGGTTGAAGAGAATCTTGTCGCAGAACAGAGACACTAGCTACAAACATATATACATGCTTGTGATTTCATTACTCAGATGACATGTTTGCATGCATGAATCATACCCAGTGCCCTCTATCCTGCGACAAGACTCTCTCATCCCCTTCTTTCCATTTTCCTTCTCTCTTTCTCTGCCCTCTTTTGATGTTTCATGTTGTGTTTATATAGCACTTTTGGATGGTCCAAATCCTCCAGAAAAAAGTTGAAAAATGGAATTATAAAGTTGAAAATTAGGAGATGTTAAAGCAGAAGTAGCAGATAGAGAGAGTAGTTTAAAAGATTTATGGTTTAAAGGTTGAGTTGAATCAGCTTGATGATTAGTAAGAAGACACTTTCTAGGAATTTACGTGGGGATAAATACACATGTCTGAGAAACTTCATGGAATCACTTAAACAGTGATGATTGATAATTTAGGACATACCAAGAAACTTGGCATCTCCATTGAAAGTGACATCTACGGTGGCTGAAGTATTTGTCATGGAAAATTCAATTGTGCTTTGTAGAAAATAATTAATTAGGTTTGAGTTTAGGGAGCAATGTCGGTTTAATGTCATAAAATTCCAAAGCAAGAAAAAGAGTGAAAGTTGTCAACAGTGATGTCATAAATGCATATGTATTATATACAGCTGTGAAAGCAAGGAAAGTTCTGAATCAATTTTCTTTAATTTACCTTTCTGCATACCATTAAAAATTTTCACATTATCTATGAGTATAAGTGAATACTATGTAATTTTTGAAGTTAATTTTATAGAATTTAATTAATTTTTAATTTATTTTGTAAATTTAACAAAAATTGTTGTACTCATGTTATTCTATATCGAATTAATTACATATTATTTATTATATTATGTAAATAGATAAAATTTATTTTATAAATTAATTTTTTAGAGCTAAACTAAATCTAAATTTACTTTTTAATATGACTAATTAATTTATAAATGAATTATAACGAGTGAAAAGAAGAATAAATTAATTTTATTAATGAATATTTTAATCTCTCAAATAAATTTCTAGATCGAATCTTCTAATGGGGTTACAATATTGTGAAATTCTTGTTACGATGTTCTTCTTTAATTTAAAGTTCTCTTGTGAAATAACTATGTCGTTGATTGGGAGACATAGATTGGTTTAGCATTTGAGATTTTTTTCATGGTTTCAATTTGTTGAATTTTAATTTTTATATCATAACTTAAATTATTGTTATAGAGATGCTATAATGAGTAAATATGAGTATAAATTAGGTGTAATAATAAATTCGTTTTCACTTATTTAATTGATAATTATTTAATAGATAAAGCAAGAATAGTAAAAAACAGTTAATGGATTAGAATAATGAAAAAGGTTTAATCAAACAACTTTAATTAACTTTTTATGCAAACAGTATTATAATATAATCACTTGGATGGTCAATAAAAACGGTATTAATTATCGCTCAAATTCCTGGAAAGTAATGTTCTTATAAACTACGATGACACGTGGAGAAAGTGTTAAAGTTACCCATGTTTTTCTTCTTAAAAAAATGCTAATTACTGTTCGTAGTTAGAAAATCAAAAGTCCAAAAAATAATTTATTGAAAAAACAAAAAATAGTTAATAGATGTTTTCACAATCTCTTTCTAGTTTCTTCAGAAGAAAAATTTTTAGAAAAAAAAAAATGCTACAGAAACAATTTTCAATATACATAAGAAACAAACTAATTTAAAAACTATAATTAAATTGATTAATGATTATATATTCATTAAATATAAAATCTAATTATAATATATAAATAAAATATAAATTTTAATTTTTAATTTTGAAAATGAATATATTGATATTTTTAATAATTTTATACCGGTTAATAGCCTGAAATTATATACTTTTTTAGAGTAAAAATAGCTTTATCATTAAGTTAATTTACATTTAATAAAGTCAAATCGATTATCTAGTTTTGAAAAGCAACAAACTAAACTAAAAAGCATGATATAATATAATGATCTACTTCATTTAAGTGACAACATTCATAATTAGAAGTTTCTGATTCAATGTTTGAAAGGTTGATATGAATTTATCTATTGTAATCCATAATTAACAAGATCCTGTTTCTAGGAATTTGCTTAGGATAAATATACATTAATTAATGGGAAACTTCGATGGAATTACATTCATCACTTTTTTAAATACTAGAAACTTTTTTGTTAATTGTTATCACCATAACTAAGCAATGAAAGTGACATTATGTGACTAAAGTGTTTATCTTGGAAAATAGATGGCACAATTATGGCTTGTGGAAATTAATTACTATTGAGTTCATTATCGGAAGCAAATTATTGCTCATTAATTTCCAAATTAATTAAAAATGCAGAAGAATCATAAAGAAAATTCTATCTTAGTTTCGTTTAATTACTTTTTATGTGTATCTAATCAAACAAATCAATGCATTATAATTTTCCTAACAACCTGTTTAATCAAAATAAATTTGTAAATGCCACAACCATGGGTTCATTCTATGATTTAATGAAAGAGAATTATGAGACTAAATTTAACATTTAATTGAAAAGTAAATAAAAAAAAAAGGAGATAAAAGATTGAAGAATTACACATATGAATTTATTGTGATTTTATATCCTATACCTAATTTAATATTCATATATTATGAGTAGAGGTAAAAAGTGATTACATATTTAATTTACTCCAAAATTAATTTAGGAAGTAAGATTTATATTTTCAAAACTGATTTAACAGGTGAAATTTATATTTTACTTATATCCTATAGTTTAATCTTATTTTTAGTTAATATGTGATTTCCCTAACACTCTCAATATGTAATTTTGCTAACACCTTTCCCTCACGTCAATAATGCTTTCTCAATTCAAAAGTGATTCAAAAGTGATCTCTTAATAGGTAATCGAATCTAGGTCCAATAACCTTTTTAACAATCAAGACTCTACATAGCGATTTATTTACAATTTTATTAACAATTAAGATTTCTTAAATCATGTAGAAAAAATAATAATCTATTAATAGATGACCAAATCTAAACCTTACAATCTGTTATTATTTAAAGTTTAGTATATTAACAAATGGTCAAATTTAGATTTAATAATATTGGTAACCAGATTCTGGTATCATGTAAAGAGTGATTACATATATAATTCATCTTCAAAATTAATTAAAATAAATAAATATTACACCTCATTTATATATATCAACTCTTAATATTTCGATAAATGATTGTCGTTATTTGATAATATGTATATATTGAAGATGAATAACGACAATCTTATTAATATATATGAATAATAGAACTACAAAAAATGAAAACGATGTTCAGAAAATGAATAAAGCATATAAAAGAGAAATTAACTATGAAAGAAAATATGAACAGAATACAAAAAAGATGACTAAGTAAAAAAAAAATAGAAATATCAAGAAAAAAACAAAAACTTGAAAAATGAAAAGAAAGGAACCCTCGTGTAAAACTATTCATCTCATGTACCCGGTGAACTTTGATTTTCGACTAGTCTCCATCATACCTAATTATTTAAAAAGAAATAGTAAAATTATCTTGTTTTAAAAGGAAAAAAAAAAAGTGCCACAATTTAAATAATGGGTTACATAACAAAGTTGATTATTGATATATAAAACTAGAATATATAAACCTAAACGAATTTCATAAATTACTTCAGTTAACTTCAAAAATAGTTCTATACTGTTAATAGTTGTATCATCCTTCAAGAAACTCAGATTCTCCTTTGCAAATAGTGTTTCATGGTCAAGAATATGTTTGAATTCAGATTCTTCTTTACAAACACAACACATGCTGTCAAACTTATATATCATTTGTTATTACCATGTTTCAATAACAACTGAAAAAAATAATAAAAAATGAAGCACTGATGTCAAAAGTGGATATGAGTCATACCTGGGTTTTATGTGACAATAATTTATTCTCTAGGAAATAGAATCTGATCTATAGAAAGAGTAGTTCTGCATTAAGAAACCATCATTGTTTTTTCATCAATACTCATCAACTATCCCTACTTTTATAAAGAGAGAAAAGATCAAATTCAAAACCATGTGATTAGAGAGGCTTGAAGGATCAAACACATAGATCAACTAACACAAATTTGTTTCAGATAAACTAATGCAGATTTGTTTAGCAGAATTAAAAAACAAATACTTATAATGTATCTTCAAAATCAAAGATAAAGAGGTTTAAGGTGTTGTGTCGAAGGAGGATGGCACTTGTTAGAATGATAATTGTATAATATTTCTGGTATATGATCCATGACAGGTGCCATCACTCCTACGACAAAACACCCTCATCCTCTAATGGCTCCTTCTCTTCTCTTACTTTCATCAATTACTTCTTCTTCTTGCTATAAACTACACAAATGCATGTATATATAGAGGCTTCAGGGGTAGCTTGAACCAATCAAAAACTGCATTTTTCTCTTAGTTTTCCTTGTAATAACAGCTTTAACCACATGCATGAATTGCTACGAAGTTGCCTTTGGAATGCTTATATTTTTGGTTTTGTTTCTGTTTTACCAAAAAAAAAAAAAAGGGTTCACTACCTAGGTTCGAGGAAGTGTACTATGTCACAAAATATATCACAATGAAATGAGACAACTTGATTGTGAATACGTCATTGTTTGGCCATGGAAAATCCTGGAAAGAGTTGTTCTTTAGTGGATTCATGAGTAATATGGATTATGTACTAATTAATTATATTATAAGATTGTAGGTAATTTTTAATTCGTTAATCGATGAAGGGAGTTTGACTTTTTCACTTTCTGCAAATTCAAAAACATTCATCATCACTAGTGTGACTTTCTAATCTATTCAAATTTGAGGATTAGATTAGGATGTTAAATCTATTCATTTATCTATTCATATACTTCTAGTAGGTTAAAACAGTTGACCCATTCTTTTTTTTTTTCTTTCTCTAGAATATATAAATTTTATTTTTAGTTCCTGTAATTTTTTTTATTTTTAATTCCACTGTAATGTTTAAAATTCGGGTTTAGTCCCTTAATTTCTTTTTAGTCTTTTAAAAATATGTAAAGATTAATTTTGGACATTACTTTTGATCCTCTAAATGGTTAGATAACACTTTATAGATTAAAAAATGGTTTAAATAGTTTTTGGAGGAATCAAAGGAATACATTTCAAAAATAAATGATGGAAAGCAAACAATTTTTTTTTAGAAAAATTAAAAACTGAGCTTCACATATTTTAAATAGATAAAATAAATATTATATAAAAAAATTGTGAATAATAAAAATTATCAAAAATAACCAGATTGTTATCATATTTTTGTCAAAAAAAAAAAAAATTAAGTGTGAAAAGTTGTTCTTTTCTTGCCGAAAAATACAAGTAAAAAAAAGGAAAAAAATAAAATAAAATTCAGTGTAATATGTTAAGTATAGTTTTATGATAATCACTTATTACTTAAAATTCGAATTTATAAAAAAAAAAGAAAAAAAAAAGAAAAAAAAAGAAAAGAGTAAGAGTTGAAATTAGATCATGTGGAAAACTCTGTTACAATGGTCTAAGATTGTAAAGCTTATTAGGTCCAACAATAACAAGCCCAACTTCTTTTGGGCCAGATACTGGGCTTATTATAAAACATAACACTGTTTTTGTAGAACAGGTATCTTTGCATTTCACCAGTATTTTCAAAGACGCAAGAAATATAAAAATATAAAAACTAAAATTGTAAATATTTTCAAACCATTCAATGATAATAAAAATATGAGTTAAAAAATAAATATATTTATTAAAATTAAATTTAAAATAAAGTTTTGTGAATGCAACTTTTTTTATTAATGATTATCTATATTTAATGTTGATAGTTGAGATTTAAGAATTACTAAAATAATTGAGAAAACTAAAAATCTTATTTGATTGAAAATGTAATTGAAGAATTTTTTATCTTGTTTAGTATACCTCCGATAATTTTTATAAGAAACAAGTTATAGTAAAATGAAGAACACTTTTACATAGAAAAATATTATTTGTTGGATAAACTGTTATTGGTGCAAATGATGATAATTTTTAGTAGTTTCTCTTATAATTACATTTTTTTTCTTCACAAAATTCAAACACAATTTTGTTTAAAGAGATAAACTCAATTTCATTTGTGTGTAAGAAAAGTTTAGTATATCAATATATAAATTATCTTAGTTTCAAGAACAATTAATCGATTACATGAGCTTGTTAAAGAAAAAATATATGGATACTTCTACACATGTATCGATATAATGAGAACATTTCCAAACCTTAGACGCATCCTGTTGCAATGTCACGACTTTGTTTTTATCTGTTATTCAACAATATCTGCATTCCCTTTTCTTCAACTTTACACCATTCTTATTACAATTCTGGATTTAGTGCAGTCTCATGGAGATGAAGTGCGTGCTTGCGTATAAAGGTGTATAGAATAAGTTTATCAAATAACTTGTTTCTTATATAATATATCGATTTTCAATCATCAGCACATGTCTGATGGTAATTTAGTTAGGTCATCAATTAGGTACTACTTAGATTGGTCATAGAACAATGTTTAGGCCACAAAGGACAGGTGTAGCAGTTCTATAATTTTTTTAAGTTCAGTTCATGAATATTCTAAGAATGTCACTGAGTATTAAATATACTTCATCTAATATTATTAAAATTTATTCAAAAAAGTATCCACTAATTGACTCATGTATTTTTATACAAAGTTTCTGTTTACTCAACCAATACCTCAGGGCATTTGTTAGCTTACCAATTTTCTAAGGCTATAAACAACAAAATGAGTATGCATTGTGCTTGTCTTATCCACTGATTCACTCCTTTCACACACTCTCTCTCTATCTTAGTGACTCTACTTTTCATCAGTTGATGTGTAGTTTTCTGACTCTTCTGTTGATTTGTCTGATGAATCATTTTCAGTCCGATGAGGATCATGCAGAACTTTTTCTTGCATCTTCCTTTGCCAATTCTAGTGCTTGAATCAGACTTTTCAGGGGAATTTCTGCATCCCCAGAAGCATTTTTAGGCATCAAATGTTCTGCAACCTCAGCTGGAGTGATTTTGGTTTCCTTCAGCAGTTCACATATTGTGCCAAACAAACGGTGTGACTCAATGTTAAGATAATTCTTAGCCAACAACTTGAATGCCTCAAAGCCACAATATGACAACTCTATATGCTTGTCCATTCTCCCTTTCCTAACCAATGCAGGGTCCAATTTCTCCACATAGTTTGTGGTGAAAACTATTAGTCTCTCCCCCCCACATGCAGACCATAACCCATCAATGAAGTTCAGAAGACCAGAAAGTGTTACCTGACTACTTTTTACATCTCTTTCTTGCATTCCTTGTTGATTTTGCCCTGGATCCTTCTCCTTCTTCCTCTCTTCCTCTTCCTTTTCCTTTTTCTTCCTCCTTTGACCAGTCAAATCAAGTGAACAATCTATATCCTCAATCACAATTATAGACTTGCTTGATGTCTCAATCAGCAGCTTCCTCAATTCAGTGTTGTCCTTGACAGCAGTCAACTCAAGATCATACAAATCATATCCTAACAAATTTGCCATAGCAGCAATCATTGTGGACTTGCCTGTTCCTGGGGGTCCATAAAGTAGGTACCCTCTTTTCCATGCCCTCCCAATTCTTGCATAGAACTCCCCTGCCTTGCTGAATGTGAGGAGATCATCAATGATCATTTCTTTCTCTTCAGGATCCATAGCTAGTGTTTGAAATGTTGCAGGGTGCTCAAACACCACATGGCTCCAGTAAGTACCACTATTGGTATAAAGCCTCCTTTGCCTGTTTTTCACTTTAATGGCCTTACCCTCTTTCAGCACATAGTTAAGATATGTCCCTAAGATCACATCTCTATTTCTCTTATGAAAAGTGAGCTTGTAGTACCTTCTCTCATCTGACATAGGATGGTGGAAGGAAATTGTTGATTGTGTCTTGGAAATGTGCTTGCCAGAGGCCCACCAAAGCTTGACACCATCGAACTCATCAGCTACTTCTTCATGATCATCCATGCTGAGAACAAGAGACTGGTTGTTCTTCCCTATGTCAGCTTTGAGCCTCTTTGCCTGTGTTGATGCCTTGGAGCTGAGGTAGTTCTCTATGGCGGAATAGGCCTCACTGCGCATGAGTCTCTCACCAGTGAACTCATGGAATGTGATTTGGATGTAAGGGTACACATAAGTCACCAATCTTTGGAAGTGTTTCTCAATTTGGTTGATAAGTTGGTAGGGGAAAAATTGCTTAAACATGGCCCAAACAAACATCAAGGAACCAACTATGGATCCTATGTGAGCAAACAAATCACCCAGATTCATCCTCTTTCCACCTCTTTCTCTCTTGCCCACAAATTTTTGGTTCTGACATTTTCTTATATAGAAGATTCATGATGCGTGACAAAATATCCATCTCATATCTCATAATATCTTTGGATATACTTTAAGTAAAAATAGACCATATTCTTAATATAATATAATAGTTTTACATAATGGATAAATCATAAATCACAGTATATAATAAATTTATTGACATTAAACTGATATGATTTTTTGCTGATTCACATGATAAAACACTTAATTTAATATATTAAGAAAAGTTTTCTTTCATTACATCTTGTCATAAATAATTTATTAGGAGCACTTCCACTATATCTATGCTAGATTATTATATAATTTCAATAAACTTTTTAGTTTGTTTATATTTAATCAGATTTGGAAAAATGTTTTGTTTTGTTCTGTATGACGTGTGTTGATGCATGTTAAATTGTCAGAACAACACCGACTACAGGTTCCTTAATCAATCAGATAAGAAGACACAATAGAAGAGAAAAACAAAAACATTTGGTTAGGTATTCTAATTTTTGACTTTCCTATGCTACACAGTTACCATTTTGATTGGTTCTTATAAAGGTTGAAAGGTCATCGGATAAGATGAAATCAGACCTTGCTTTTGCAAGAAAAATAAATTGGCCTTCTTTTATGTTCTGTTTAGGGAGGAAACAGAGCAACAAAACAGAATGAAAATAGGTGATGTTTTTCTTGGTTCAGTCTTTTTAATAGGATAAGGAAATGTATTAATTATTTATACATATACTATTGTTACTATAAATTGTTATTTTATGTTTATTATTAACAATTTAGATATACTAAATAAATATATTAATTATATTTTATGATAAATAATTTAAATATAATAATAAATTACTTATAATTTTTAAAAATATTGAAATTAATTTAAAAAAAAATAGAATTAATATTATTTTTACACAATACAATACTTCATAAATTTTATTATTTAAATCATTTTCGTGTATTTTATTATTAAAATTCTACGTATTTTACTCATGTATTAAATATGCTAAGAAAAAATTAATTTAAAACAAAATAAAAATAATATTATTTATAAAAAAAAATAGTTCTAAAATGTTTTTTTTTTCTAAAAAAAAATGGAAGTTTCTTTCAATTTTTTCCTTACTTCTCTTATCTGTTTTTCTATATTGTTTTTCCTTTTACTTACTCTTAATACTCACTAAATCCCAATTGCTTTTATCTAATCCATCACTTTCGTAATTAAATTCTTCCTAATACTTATAATTAATTTCAATATTTTTAAAAATTATAAGTAATTTATTATTATATTTAAATTATTTATCATAAAATATAATTAATATATTTATTTAGTACATCTAAATTATTAATAATAAACATAAAATAACAATTTATAGTCTCAACAATCAACATGTAATAGTTGCAAGACACATGCAAAACAATATCTTACAATCACAAATTTATCTGTTTAAAATATATTGAGAAAATAGATTATCCATTTTTATTTAATTACAGACTATTATTATAGGTATATGTTTCTAAAAATGCTTATAATAATTCTCTTAAAATTTATTATTATTATATTTTTTTACTGATTAACAGTATATTATATTTAGGTTCATTATGTTTAACTGTTAAATTTTATATTATTAAAATTTTTTGAGAAAATCATTAGAAAAATTTAGAAGCTTATTTCATATAGTGATTTATATTTAAATGAGACTCTAATACTTTAAATGTAATAATCCTAACGATGCCTAAAGAAAATATAATATAATGGAAATAAGATTCATGTAAAACAATTTTTAGTAGTAGATTTTTCATCAAGAAATCTTAATCTATTACTCTTTTAGTTATATTTCAAAAAGATAACCTATATTCCCTCATAATATTTATTAAGTTCTTCATTAGTTTATTGACTCGGTCTTTCTCTGAACATTTATAATAATAGAAAAAAAGATGGTTAAGGACTCCTAAATAAAATAATACTAAATAATAAACTGAATAAAATAATATCAAATAATAAACTAAAATGTAAAAACTAATTATTCAACAATAACAGAAAGAATGTCGTAGTTCATCAGTAACTAGTGAACCAGTGACTAACAATGAAAAATAATCATTCAAGAAATGTAGTTGAACTTTTCAGTTATCAACAGGGTCAAAGATTAAAGAAAAAACAATTTTTTTTGGCCTGCAGAGAGTTAGAAGAATGAATTAGATATATCTTTGAAGATTTTTGACTTGTAGTTTTCAAGAGAATGATCATTGCATGTTAGTTTTATTCGGATGCATTTAGTAAAGAAAGCACTATTCTTCCATATGTCACATCTTTGAACTACATTATTTTCAAGTTGTTTGTTTCCAATCCATTAAAACATAATTCTAACATGAACCAAGCATCATGCTATCTACAAAGATGGCACAAGCTGAAATCAAATGAGCTGAATCTGCTACTCTAAGAAACATTGAAAAAACCAGAAGACAGGGGAAAGCAGAACTTGAACAAAACAAGAAGGTTAATTGATTCTTATTTAGCCAATAAGCTCCATTGAGAAAATTGGTAGATATTCCTATGAACAAATCCTGGTAGAGGTAGTATACTGCAGTAACTACCAACTAATAGCAAATCTAACTAGCTAGATCAATAATAAGTTGTTATTCCCCAAAACATTTCCATTGCCCCTCAATGAAAACCATTTTCCTTCACAGTATCACTAGTTTTTTCTTTGTTTATTTCCTCCATCTGGGTAGATTCTTCCTTCTCTTTCTGCTCGTTCAAATTCTTTTGTGCTTCTTCCTCTGCCTTTTTCCTTGCTTTTTCCTCCTTGTCCTCCTCAAGAGCCTTTATCAATTTTTCCAGGCAAATCTCCACATCTTCATCCACAGACTTTGGCATTAGATTCTCAGCAACATCAGCAGGTGACATTTCTGTCTCTTCCAACAATCTCCCAATTCTACCAAACAAAGGGTGAGAAGTAACATTCAAGTAGTTCTTGGCTAGCACCTTGAACGCGTCATAACAACAATAGGACATCTCAATGTGCTTATCCATCCTCCCTCTCCTAATGAGAGCAGGGTCAAGCTTCTCCACGTAGTTTGTGGTGAAAATGACGATCCTCTCACCTCCACAAGCTGACCAAATCCCATCAATAAAATTCAACAACCCAGATAGAGTTACCTTGCTGCTCTTGTTACTCTCCTCTTCATTCCTCCTCATAGGATCTTTTGATTCTTCATTCTCACTCTCTTCCTTCTTCTGCTTCCTCTGGCCAGTAAGATCAAGTGAACAGTCAATGTCCTCAATCACTGTAATAGACTTACTTGGAGTTTCAATCAACAACTTTCTCAACTCAGTGTTGTCCTTGACTGCCGTCAACTCAAGATCATACACATCATAGTTCATGAAATTAGCAATAGCAGCTATCATGGTAGACTTTCCAGTCCCTGGAGGACCATACAGAAGATACCCTCTTTTCCAAGCCTTACCTATCTTTGCATAATAATCCTTTCCCTTCTTAAAATTAACAAGGTCTTTTAGGATATCTTCCTTCCTTTTCTGATCCATTGCTAGTGTTTCAAAAGTGGCAGGGTGCTCAAACACTATGTGGCTCCACTTTGTCTTCTTGTAACCATCCCAACTACTACCAGAATTGTTGGTGTAAAGCTTCAGTTGCCTGTTTCTCATCTCTATTTCCTTCCCCTCGTCCAACACATGCTTTATGTAAGACATGGTGATGATTTCACGGTAGCTTTTGTGGAAAGTGAGTTTGTAGAATCTTTTTTCATCAGAGGAACCATAGTAAGAGAAAGGGTTGTATCTTTGTGGATTGGAGCTTATTTTGTTTGCACTCCACCACACTTTGACACCTTGGAACTCATCTGTGATCTCTTCATTGTCATCCATGCTGAGGACTAGAGGGGTTTGGCTATCCTTCACCACTTCAGCTTTGAGTCTTTTAGCTCTTTGAGAGGAATTTGCACTGAGGTAGGTTTGGATGGCAGTGTATGCTTCACTTTTCTTGAGTCTTTCCCCTGAGAACTCAGGAAAGGTTATTTGGATGTAAGGGTTAAAGTGGTTGGTCATTTTTTGAAGATAGGCTTGAAGACGATCACGAAGGTGAGAAGGGAAGAATCGCTCAAAAATGGTGTACATGAACACAATAGTAGCCATTGCTGAACCCATTTGAGCCCATAGCTCCCCCATCATCTCTCTGAACTTGTGTGGTGCTCTTGGTTTTCTCGCTTTTCTCTCTTTTCTCTGATCTTATACAATTTGTGTTGTCTTATACACGTGTGTGTGTGTGTGCTGTTTCTTCCCAAGTTCCTCCAAGGAAAAGTCAAATTTCATACACGTTGTGCCCTTTCTTCGCAAGTTACCTGAATGGAAAGAAAAGAAAAAGAAAAAAAAGAAGACGTTTTCACATGGGAATAAGTTCTTGTTCTATCTATTCTATCTTCTTGTTTTATTTATTCCTTCCTTTCATACACATTATTGGTTTAATTATTATAAATTTGGAATAAATTTACTTTATAATTTTTATACTTCACAATTATTTAATATGATTCTTTATTTGAATATTTTTCAAGTATTAAAGGATAAGAATAAGTAAACTTAAGTAAGTTTAGTGACCAGTAAAAAAAGCAATTTTATGAGATTGATTTATTTAATATGTATACAAAGAGGCAATAATTATGTTACCATCGAAAATTTTATTTAATGAGAACAAAGATGATAGAATGAATTATTACAAAAAATTGGAAAATCTAAAATAAAAAAACAATTTATAATAACCAAAATCGTCTTTCTAATAAAAGTAATAATCTAGGTTAAGTGTCTTTATATAAAAGAAAAAATAAACATTATTACAAGTTAGATTTGGTGAATAGTTGAATTGCTTGGTAGCATCGGCGTTTCTTAAGAAAGAAGTTTAGAGGGCGGAAAATGTCAGAGCCGCCTTAGTTTGGGCATTGCTTTGCTACTTTCCTCCCAGTTTCTCACATGCGACAATAACACCCTCTCTTTCTTCAACGTTTCATCATCCTCAACATAAACAAAATACTAGATTCGGTGAAGCCAACACAATCTAATTTAAATAACTTATATTCATTTTTTTATTAATTTAATTTAATTACTTACTAATTAAATGAAAGATTTTGAGTAATAAATTGGAGACCTATTTACCACAATTTAATCAAAGTTATTAAATAATAACAATTATTATTTATTAAATAACAAGTTCTTTGAATAGGTAGTCATAGATGAATTTATGGAACTTTGGAACATTTGAAGTCGTTATTTCCAACAATTACTTTGGAACATTAAATTATTAGTGCATGTGCATGTCAATAATTGGAATTAGAACACAACCAAGATGAGTATTAGAAAAAGAAAAAAAAAAAAAAAGAGATATTCTAATGAATTAGAATTTTGTTTTAGTTACTATTATGTTGAATTTAAATTTAAATATCATGTTTCTAAAATATCAAAGATTCCAAATAAATCAATTAATTAAACCAATGGGCTAATAGATAATTAGATTGGATTTGGTGGTTCCTTTACTTTTTCATTTTGTTTCCCACATTGGGCTGTCCAAATTGCTGACCCAAGCCTGCTCTGACTCTTTTTTTGTTGGGCCATTTGGGTTGTTGAGCCCAAACCCAGAGGTGTCAAGCCATCCATGGGCCTCCAAGACTCTTCAATCCCAACCATTGGATGTGGAAAGGGAGGACATCCCCTTCAAATGCTGTCAATCTTTGAAACTAAGAAAATTGTAAGATTTAAATATGTTTTTAATTCTTAAATTTAAGTTAAATTTAGTTTTATGTCGGTGATAATCTTAAACAATTTTAAAGATAAGCATGGTCTCTTTCTTTGCTTTATTTTTGCCCCAACTTGTAATAATATATAACGAAGAATACACATCATTTGAAGCAAATATTAATATTATGCATGCATGATTTGCTGCAATTAACTATATGTTATTGCTGTACTTGTCTATTCTATAATGAAGTTGATATGAAGAACAAAAATGTCATTTTCTCCAACAAAATGTTTCTAGTTGAAAAATGATAAAATGGCAGCAAAGTGTGACCTAGTTATGTGTCACAATGATATATTGAATTTTATGTTTCACATTCTAACGATGACTTTTCAAATGATAAACATTGCATTTAACGATCGCATCGTGGAAGATCAGAGAAAATGACAAGCAATAACTGGATGTAAGCACACCAATAATTGATTTTCTATAAGGTTTGGTGAAAATCGGTGTTTCATTGTGACAGATTCTAACTTTCTGTCCAAGAAAATGTTCAAATCTAGGGACAATTATAGATATTCAAATTCCGCATAGAATGTGGTCAAAGTTCAAATACAGATATGTCACATATTATAATTATTATTGTTATTCCACTTAAGAAAGCTCGATGATTGAGAAAAAAAGATACTAATTGATGACACCATTTTCTTCCACCACTACTTCACCATGTTTAATATCTTTACTCTCTTGTACGTTGGACTGATTCCTTTCTGTCATCTCTAGAAATTGAATCAAGCTATGCAAGCAAGTGTCCACTTCTTCATCCTCTGATTTTGGCATCAGAGTCTCAGCAACATCAGCAGGGGTGATCTTGGTCTCTTCCAACAACTTCTCAATTCTAGGAAACAAATGGTGAGACTCAACATCCAAGTAGTTCTTGGCAAGCACCTTGAATGCCTCGTAGCAACAATATGACAATTCTATGTGCTTATCCATCCTCCCTCTTCTAATCAAAGCAGGGTCAAGTTTCTCCACAAAATTAGTTGTGAAAACCATGATCCTCTCCCCCCCACAAGCTGACCAAATCCCATCTATAACATTCAGTAGTCCAGAAAGTGTTACCTTACTTCCCCTGTCTTCATCATCTTCATCACCCCTTTTGGCAGAAGAACTTTTTCCTTCTTTACTCTCAACTTTTTCCTTTTTCTTCTTCCTTTGACCGGTGAGATCAAGAGAGCAATCAATGTCTTCAATCACTATAATTGACTTGCTTGAAGTGTTAATTAACAGCCTTCTCAAATCAGAATTGTCCGACACTGCTGTCAACTCAAGATCATACACATCGTAGTTCATGAAATTAGCCATTGCAGCTATCATGGTAGATTTCCCAGTACCTGGAGGACCATATAGTAAGTACCCTCTTTTCCAAGCTTTCCCAATCTTGGCATAATAACTCTTCCCACTTTTGAACTTCACAAGGTCATTGATGATACCCTCCTTCTCCTTTGGCCTCATTGCAAGTGTCTCAAAAGTTGCTGGGTGCTCAAAAACCACATGGCTCCACCTTGTCTTGCTGTTGGTATAAAGCTTCAGTTGTCTATTCTTCATCTCAATGGCCTTTGCTTCTTCCAAAACATGTTTGAGGTAAGAGTCAGTGATGAGGCTTCTATAGCGTTTGTGAAAGGTGAGTTTGTAGTACCTTCTTTCATCTGAAGAAGGGTAAATAGAAAAAGACTGAGTTTTGGAGGTGATTTTGTAAGAACCCCACCACACCTTCACTCCTTGGAACTCATCTATGATCTCTTCGTTATCATCCATGCTAAGGACGAAAGGGGTGCGTGTGTCTTTGACTTTGATCACTTCTCCTTTGAGCCTTTTGGCCATATGGGAAGAGTGTTCACTGAGGTAGGTTTGGATGGCAGTGTAGGCCTCACTTTTCATGAGGCGTTCACCTGTGACTTCATGGAAGGTGATTCTGATGTAAGGGTAAACAAAGGAAGTGAATTTGTTGATGGACCTTCTAACATGGGCTTGAAGAGTTGGGGGAACCAAGCGCATGAACATGGCATATACGAACATGATTGTGGCCATGAGTGACCCTGCTTGTGTCCAATTCTGATACATGTTATTTGACTTGTGTTTAGATTGTGTGTGCAAGAGCTTGGTTTATCATGCTACGAAGCATTTCTGCTGTATTTATAGAGTTAAGAAGAGGCTTCAGTTTTGATTACTGATATCAAAGACAATTTATAGTGAAATACAACTTCATAAAAAATAATACATCTTCTTTTAAAAATATAAAAATTAACACTGGTTTTCGGAATTATAAAAATAAATAAATTAGATTCTCTCCTTTTTCACAATAAAAATATCATATTAAATAAATTTAACTATTTATTATACTCTTTATTAAATCTAAAGGTTAATTTAAAACTCATTACTTCACTAATTTAGATTTTTATATTTATATTTATTATAATAGTTATTATTATAATAAAAAATAAAAAATAATTTGTCATAACTATGAGTTATATTTTAAAAAAAAAAAAAAAAATCAGTACCGACATAGATTTTATAAATACGTCGACTCATTTCAATGGAAGCTTCGTAAGGAGTTTCGTGGTGGGTTCAATTAGAAAACAATCTTTTTCAGCGAATTACAAGTAAATTTTTCAATTTATTTATTATGAAAATATAAAAAATAGATAAAGTTATATTCATCCATTTTATCTATTATTTTTTAAAATTCAATAAATATTTCTGTCAATATAAAATGGATTAATACTAATTTTTCACAATTAGGTCTTATTGAAATTTACTTTTTAAAAATTTTTACTATATTTTTAAATTTATTTTTGAAAACTTAAAAAAAAATAAAAATTATTTTGTAGATAGATTTGTATTAAATAAAATGAATTTTTAACTAAAATTTTAATAAAATAGTATAGATTAATAAGCATTTTATACTAATTAGTGGAGAAGAGAAAACTAAAGGAATAGTTGTTGGGTCAACTTTCTCTAATGCAATCCCAATTTTTCATTTTCCTCTCATCTTTCTTCATTTCATTCTCAGTTTCTCATGAGAGCACTAATTACATTCCTAATTTATCAAAAGATTTCATCAAACTCCAAAATCAAAATAAGAGACTGCTCTAATATATGTTCCAATAATCATAATTGTTTGACATAAACATAAAAGAGTTTTCTTCTGTTAAAGGTGTTTAGTACATGTTTTGGAGTAATTTCTCCTTTATAAGTTCCTCCTCTGATTAGAGGACTGTTCCACGAATGCTCCTTGATACGTCAGTTTGTGCACTGTCACTGCTTATGCAAACGAATGACGTTGTATGCACGCTGTGCTTATAAATTGGCTTTGTGATGTTACTTAATTTAGGAATATTATTTGTTTAGCCATGCCACTTTTTTTCTGGTATCAGTATCTTTCAATCTTCTTGGTGAAATTATATACAGTAAAATTTGCGTAGATGGCAAGAAATTTTATAATTATTAAAGTTATTGTTGGTGCCAAAGATTTTCAGACACAAAAAGAATGGAATAGGAGTGGTTTGGAATCTGAAGTCACAACTGCTCTATATTGCTCGATTAAACTCCCTGTAGATGCTATCCAAACAATTCTCATAAACTAGATGAGATTAACATATCTTAATCATTTGAGTAACCTTTAATTCAATTATTGCTTCAGAAAACTAAGAAAAAGTCATATTTGAACATCATACATCACAGCTATTATTTCACTAATATGATTTATCATAATCAAAATTAATGGACAGTGCCATTTTCCTTCACCTCTTGTCCAGATTTTCCAGTAGCTTCAACCTTTTCCTCTTTATCTAACTCTTCCTTTTCATTCTCTTCCTTCAACTTTGCCTCCTCTTCCTCCTTGGCCTTTTTCTTTGCTTCCTCTTCTGCCTTCTTTTTGGCCTCCTCAAGAGACTCTATCAAACTCTTCAAGCAAGTTTCAGGATCTTCAACAATTGACTTAGGCATTAGATTCTCAGCTACATCAGCTGGTGTCATATTGGTCTCTCCCAGCAACTTCTCAATAGTAGGAAACAGACTGTGAGACTCAACCTCCAAGTAGTTCTTGGTTAGCACCTTGAATGCTTCAAAGCCACAATATGACATTTCTATGTGCTTGTCCATCCTCCCCCTCCTTATGAGAGCAGGATCAAGCTTCTCCACAAAGTTTGTTGTAAAGATTATGATCCTCTCTCCACCACATGCTGACCAAATTCCATCAATGAAATTCAATAACCCTGATAGAGTCACCTTGCTTGGCTTGTTCTCTTCTTCCTCTGCTTTCTTCACAGGATTCTTTGGTTTCTCCTCATCCTCATCTTTCTCCTTCACCTTCTTCCTTTGGCCAGTGAGATCAAGAGAGCAATCGATGTCCTCAATCACTATAATGGACTTGCTTGATGTTTCAATCAACAGCTTCCTTAATTCAGTGTTTTCCTTCACTGCTGTGAGTTCAAGATCATACACATCATAGTTCATGAAATTAGCCATAGCAGCTATCATGCTTGACTTCCCAGTTCCTGGGGGACCATACAGTAAGTAACCTCTCTTCCAAGCTTTCCCAACTTTAGCATAATACTCTTTTCCTGTCTTGAACCTGACAAGGTCGTTGATAATCTCTTCCTTCTTCTTTGGATCCATTGCAAGAGTCTCAAACCGTGAAGGGTGCTCAAAATTCACATGGCTCCACTTGGTGCGTTTGTAGCCATACCAATCATTGCTGGGGTTGTTGGTGTACAACTTCAGGGTCCTATTCTGAACTGCAATAGCCTTTCCTTCTTCCAACACATGTTGGATGTAAGAGCCTGTGATGAGGTCACGGTGGCGCTTGTGGAACGTTAGAGTTAAAAATCTCTTCTCTTCTGAAGTAGGGTAAAATGAGAATGACTGTGTTTTGGGGAGTGTGTAGTTTGCACTCCACCACAGTTTGACACCTTGGAACTCATCTGTGATCTCTTCATTGTCATCCATAGAGAGGACCAATGGGGTTTGACTATCCTTCACCACTTCAGCTTTGAGCCTTTTGACACTCTGAGATGAGTTTGCACTGAGGTAGGTTCTTATGGCAGTGTATGCTTCACTTCTCTTCATCCGTTCTCCTGAGAACTCAGAGAAGGAGATTTGGATGTAAGGGTACATTAAGCCTGTGAATTTCTGTGTGTATTTTCTGAAATAGATACGAAGATGGCTTGGAAAGAATTGCTCAAACATGGCATACACAAACATGATGCTAGCCACGAGTGAGCCTATCTGAGACCATAGTTCTCCCATCACTCTCATATTTTCAAGAGATTCTATTCTTCTCTTCTGTGTTTAATGAATTCATGGAATGTGGTATTTATAAAGAGTGAAATCTGGTATTTATAATCATTATATTATATTTACTTTCATGTTCAAAGAACAAATTTAGATTAAAAAAGCTGTAGGCAACTTTATGCTGCTTAATTTCCAGCTATTTTCCCTTTCTTATTGTTTAGAGTTGATTTGATTGGTCGTGTTGTAGTTAGTAGCTGCCATTTTTGACCTTCCAAGATGATGCTTACACAGTATTTCATGTAATGAAATAAACACATGCATAACAAAAATAAAACTGTAAAGTAGAAGAAAGATTCTCCGTACTCTCATTCAATTCGTCGAAAGTGCACATTTCGCTCCATATACTACAAAAATATTCTTGAAGTTGACTAAGACCTCCAAAGTTTTTCCAGCTCATTTCCTTCCACAACTTTGAGGAAGTTTCCATGAGAGATCAATTAATTGGTCAAGAAGAAAATACCTTTATATTTACTCAAAATTCTAGCATGTTATTAAAGTGAATGTATTATTCTAACATACAATATAATTTTTTACTAAAAGTCCTACTAAACCTATATGAATAATAATGGTAATAATATTTATTGTTATGTCTCAAAGTTCAAACTATTGATCCTTTTTACAAGATTCATAAGTTTGTGTACTGCAAAGATTAATGATAAAATAACCTTTAAGTATCAAATAATTATACTCAAATCATATCATATAAACAAAGGAGTAATAAAATCATTTGATTGTAGTAATTTTTAATATTTAAAATAAAACAATAATAATAAAAAATATCAAAAGAAAAATGATTTTGAAATATTACTTTGTAAAAAGGAGAAATGCAATTAACTCCACAATAAAGACTATAATATTAATACCTGATTCTATATAAAAGTAATTGCTTAAAAACATTATTCAGACAACTTTAATATCAAATAATAAGGTATTCCTACAATTTACTCTCATTTTTTGCTAGGATGTGATTTTCTTTGAACTGAAATTTTGTTTCAGTATTTTCTCAACCTGATCAGACAGGTGACACCAGTTAATGCAGAAAAGTATGTTTCAAGAAGGGTCTGGTCGTAGCAGTATGATAGCAGAAGCTTTCGTCCCTCTATTGGTTCGCCATGGAGTTTCAATGCATGTTGCTACTAGAGTAACTTTGTCATTAATAGACGCAACAAAGATTTCCCCATTTGTGAAAGAATGAGATGAAGCCTGGAGGGAGGAATTTTAGTAGATAGTCTTGTGAATACAGAATTCTCGTATATAGACCAAGGAGTTCTAGCTCCAGATGCTGATAGTCCATTTTCATTTCGACAAGCACTTCGGCCACAGGAGGAGAAAATTATATGATGAAAATTGAACTCGAGAATTGGTTCTTACACATATTCATAACGCAAGGTTGGGTTGGAACTAACTGTAATAAGATGAACAATTGTATTATAAATAGAGAGAAAATATCAATACTCAACTTTTATTGCAACACATATCAAGCAGAATCAAATGCTAATTTGATTCTAGAACCAATTTTCATTCCAACCAAATCCACACAAGAAAACAGGTGTAAACACTTCCTACTCAAATTTGTGCTCACCAGCACCTCCCCATCCATAAGGACAAAATGTTATTACATACTCTGAGGATGCACAACTCACCAATGGGGTAGGTGAGTCAAAAGCATAGCTAAAATAATTAGGACAAGCATCCTTAAATATCTTTGAGTAGACACTTGGCTTGCACTTCCCTGGACTCCCATACGCATTCCTACAACAAAACTTGTCATCATCAAAGGCCAAACAAGCACTTTTGCATGCCACAACTTCTCCCTTGGAATTTAGCAACTCAAGTTCAGTAGGGCACAAGCCTTTGAGATCCTTCAAACACCCTTGAATGTTGCACTTGGGGTTTGAGATCTTGGGAGTGATAGACACGGGGATGTTGTAGCCATCAACAAGGCTAACATCATAGTAATTTGGCTTTCCTCCTTGAAGTGAAACTTCAACTAGTGTAGCTGGAGGAGTGCCGATGAGTCCATTGCATGCTAGTCTTCCATCACAGTCCCCAGTTTCACAAGCTGGTTTCCAATTTGAGCCAAAATTGCAACCTGTTCTGGCCCAAATTCTACCATTCCATGTCCATGGTACTATCACATGTTGAGTTTGACCTGGAGCAAGATAGAATCCTCCATCTGCTATCACAGGTTGGCCACTGTTTGGTGCAGTTGCTGGCCATATTGGAAAGGGACACTTATTGTGCACATAGAATGTGACTTGATGTGCCTCTGCATTTCCTGCATATATAGTTTTCATGTTATGCAATTGAGTTTAATTTCTATGCAATGAGTATAAAAATTTTACATCATCAACTATTCAGAAACATAATGAATAAATCATTTTTGAAGTAATCGTTATAAATGTATATAAACATGATAATTTCTGACTAAATAATAAATAAAATTTATTTGTATTCAATGATCATACACTATGTTCTTTTTACAGGAAGTTTATTTTCTATACATTGAGATAGATCAATCAATCAATATTCAAAATAAGTTCCAAAACAAACATCTAAAAACAATGAAAACAACCCAATTCAGCTATTAACATATAAATTATACTAACAAGAAAATAATTTAAATATGAAATTACCATAGTAAATGGAAGAGCAGATCAGAAAGAAAAACAAAACCACAATAAACTTTGGCAGCTGCATTATTCTAAATCTCTGACCACTTGGTATATGAATGTTGGGAAGTGTTCTACAAAATTATATATATATATATATATATATATATATATATATTGTAGGAGAAAAGAAACTTCTTTGATTGTACTCTAAGATTTGATGTGGATAATCTTTACATAAAAGGAAAAAAAATGATGATGTTGATCCTTAAGCTTTCATTTTCTTTGCTTGAAGGAGAATAAAACAACACTTAACAAGTAGTCACTAACTAGAGTAAGTAATAAAAATGTTGCATATTAATTTATGTCTGTTAAGATGTTAAGGCTACTATGGTTTATATTTACTATTTTTAATCAAGTATTAAATATGTAATGATTATGTAAGAATTACGTAAGAATTGTTCGTTTTCTTATAATGATACCCGCACCCAACAAGTCACAACCCCGTTGTAAATTAAAAAAGGAAAAAGAAAAAACCTGTATAAATGAAGAAATCTTGAAAATAAGCAATTATGACAGACTATTTTATTTTAGTACAGAAAAGAAGACATTCTTCTTCTTTAGTACACAAAACCCTCCTCCTTTATCCGGGCTTGGGACCGGCTATGAGAACATAGGCGGAGTTAAAAACTTTTTTTTTTTAAATCATTACATTCAATAATTAAGATATAATTACTAAATTAAATTTGCTGAGTAGCAAAATTATAAATAAAAAAATTATGAATTCTGTTGAGTGACAGAACTATAAATAAATTATAAAAAATAATTAATAAATTAATTTTTTTGCTGAGTAGCAAAATTATAAATAAATAAATTATGAATTCTGCTGAGTGACAGAATTATAAATAAATTATAAAAAAATAATTAATAAATTAATTTTTTGCTGAGTAGCAAAATTATAAATAAATATATTATGGATTCTGCTGAGTGGCAGAATTATAAATAAATTATAAAAAGATCAACAAATAATTAATAAATTAAATTTTGCTGAGTAGCAAAATTATAAATAAATATGAATTCTGCAGATATGGTTTTATAAATTATTAATAAATTATAAATTTCTCTTTCATAAGAAAACTTCTGAAGTCTGAGTGCAGAACTGCAAAAAAAAAAATCAGATACAAAAATATTAGCACAAAAGAAATCAAATTTTCAAAGTAATCTATAAATAAATTATGGATTTTGTTGAATTACAATAAAAATTAAAAAACCAAACCAAATTAACAAATTATGCATAAAATAATTGTGTGAATAAATTCATATCAAGACATCCATTCATAAAATAAAAAGACATTTGCAGAAATTTATGAGACATGTATAGCAAAAATAATAAAATTGAGATTTCTTAAAACTTATATAGCAACAATAATGGCAGAAAATTAATGAGTCAAAACCATGTAAAATATAAAGAAATTGAAGAAATAGATCAAAATGACGGTTTCTTTTCTCTTTGATTTAATCAATAGCTTTAACAAAAAAAATCAAAGGTAATTCAAGAACAGGAAAAACAGAGATAGAAAACGAAAGACAAATCAAAGAATCTTAACACAGAAAAATAGATGAGGTAAAAACATAAATATTTCAAGAAGACAAATTTTTAGATTAAGAATGGAGATGAGGTATGATTTAATGAATAACAACAGAAAAAAATTGTAAAGAAAAAAAATGTAATGCAAAAAAGTTACAAGAAACAAGAAGAATAAGGGGAAAAAAAAACAGAGAATAGAGAAGAAAAGAACCTATTAGGAGAAAATTGAGGTACATATTTGTTAATGAGAAATTCAGTCGCTGGAATATGTATTTATAGTTTTAACATTGAGTATATGGTAACAAATTCTAAAACAGAATAATTATCTAAAACGTCCACGTGTCAGCAGTTGAAAGAGGGACAGCATGAAAATTGTGTAAATTAGGCCAGGTGGCACAAAAGTTCGTTACCATGAAAACTAATTTTTATTGTAAAAAAAATTAATAATTATAAAATATAATTAATAATTTTATATCAATATCTTTTTTATATTTATATAAAATAGTGATATTATAATTTAAATATTTTATGATGAAAATACAGATTGTACCAACCATACTACAGTAATTAAAATAAAATAAAAATAAATATATACATATGTCATTATATCTTCACACTTAATTATACATTTCAAACAGATAAAAGATTAGAAACCAAAAATAAAACAAAAATGTTGATGAAAATAAAAATAAAAAATTTCCTTTATTGTTTGGTTTAATTAAATCCTATAACAAAAATGAAAGGCATTTAAAGAGAAAAAAAGAAAACAGAAAGAATGCAAAACATAACTCAATAACCCAAAACATAGATAAATAAAGGAAAATAATTTCCAGAAACCTTAATGATACTATAATGGAAGAAAATTAATTAGCCAAAGCTATGTTAAAGACCAAGAAATAATAAACTTGAAAAAAAAAATCATAATGTCACTTCGTTGTTTAGTTTAATTAAGTCCTATAATAAAAAAATAAAGATAAATCGAAACAACAAAAATAAATAGAATGCAAATAAAAGAATGTCTATGTCATTTTTAAAAATAGGATTTTCTTCAATATGAATCTCCTCAATATGAAAGAAACATGTCTTTCTAAATTTTTGGTATTAAAATCAAGATACGAGATGCAACTTAAGAATATAGTTTGTATATATGATAGATAATAATTATAATATTATCCCTTGGCAATTTAAGAATATAGTTTATATAAATTAGAAATATATTTTTCATTTTCACAAATCAAATTTTAATAATTAAATTTTTAAAATTAAAAAAATTAAATTATAAAAAATTAATCTTTAATTCTAATTACTGGAACGTAATGTGATATGGTTTTAAATTTTGTTAGTTTTGAAGTCTTCGGATATAGGTTTAGCCTATTTTTTATATTTGAGTGTTGTTTTCCATTATTTTATATCATTCTAATTATTTTTAATGTTATTTTAAATATATTACATACGGTTGATGTAACTTTAATGGTTAACTTAAGATTACTAGTTATATAATAATGCTTTTGCATACTTATATACTATATATATATATATATAAATAAAAAAAATTCAAGAACCCCAAACCAATGTTCGAAAAGAAACACAGTTAGAAAAAGAAGAATGTTGTAATAATGTTGATGATAATAAAATAGAAATGTCTTAAACTGTCCATGTCAAGAAAAATACGAAAATTAAAAACAAATATGGTAACTGGATTTTATTAATTTGAAAATTAAATGTGATCGAGATAAGTTAACACATTTCATGAAGGATTAAAAATTGAAAATACATTTATAATTAAACTTAATATATCAAAATGATTTAATAGTTTTATACCGAGTTGCAATAATATTAAGTCAACCTTTCTTTTAATGTTTCTAAAATTTTCTATCCTTTATTTTAGAAAATTGGTAAGTAAATCAATAAAGACTATTGTGGTGCACAATAAGTTGAAAAAATATTAATCCAACACAAATTAAGGGACACAAGTTTAATTTATTTGGGACTTTAATTTATAAAACTTTCAAATTGACAAAGACTAGAAACCATTTAATCTCCAGATTAAGAAATCGAAAGACTTTTTTTACCTAACATTAAATAATATACTTTCATAATTTAAAAGAATATATGTCAACTACCAGTTTAACGATAAAATGGTCGTTTTTTATTTTCCATTAATCCATTATAACGAGTAAAATTATGATTTACATTACAATCTATTGAGAAACTAAAAAAATATAGACTTCATTGATTATCTGATAATTATTCTCAATAATGAATAATAAACAATATTCACACATCTGTATGCTACAGAATGGGCGGGCAGAACTTCAGTAGTCTTCGGAGGAGTTTCGGCCGGCCATATAATAATGAAAGAAAAGACCTTCCGTGGATTACCATCATTCCCAAAAAAAATCATAAACCAATTTAAAAGAGTGCTAACAAAACTTAAATAATCACACAAAGAAAAATTAAAAAGCAAAGCCAAAAAGTAGAAATTACTTTATAAAATCATTAAACATGGAAAATAATATAAAATGCTATTATAACAAAATGATGGAATATTTGTCTCATGGCCAGTCCCAAATGGTAAAGGCAGCGACGCCGCTCCACAAGGCAATGGAATATGAGACAACTCCGTCGGAGCTGCCACCCGTGAGGGCGGCGACATCAACGACAGAGCATTGATTTTAGACGGTTACTTGAGACAATGCAAACATAATTTGTTTGCTCTCAAAAAAGTATGAGACTCCTTCTCAGAAATCTCCCGTCATTAGAATCTATATTTAAAATACAAGAGAATGTTCATCTCACGGCCAGTCCCAAAAGGTAAAGGCGACGACGCCGCTACATAAGACAATGGAATGTGAGACACATCAGTCGGAGTCGCCACGGAAAAGGGCGACATCAACGATTGTTCAAAAAATATAATAAAATTAAAAAATAAAGAAATTCTGCTCAGTAAATGAATTGTCATTCTCATAGATTTGAAAATCTCTGAAGTCTGACATGTGAATTTTATTCTTAACTCGTCAAAGCAGAATCAGATAAAGTGAAAACAAAATAGGAAAGCAAAAACCAAATCAAAGCACTATTTTCAAATTGATAAAAAGAATGTATTATACAATAATAAGATTCTGATAACTTCCAAATCCAAGGCTCTCATCTGTTTATCAACATCTGCTCATGTAATAAATCAGAATAGCGTATACTGCATTTACAGCAGGAAATCACAGAGCCAGACAATCACGTCACACAAATGAAGCAAATTCAACAAATGGTAAAATTAAAAAAAAATGTATATATATATGCGAAAGGAGATCAGAAATTGGTAAAAGTTATCGGTCACGGTTGTTCAGAAACACGGACCAATGTAAAAATCATCATCTCTCTACGCTTTTGATATAAACGAAAAACAGAAACAAAAAAGGGAAACTAAATTTCATGAAAAAAAACACCGAAAGCAAGCAAAATTTGACTTCATGAACTAGAAACAGAGAAGAGTAAATCATCAGAGACTTAAATACAAGGAATCATGGAATGAATCCAATCATATTGTTGCAGTTTTTTTTTCTCATCAGATGATTTGTAAAGAAAAAAATAGCTAATAGAACAAGAATTTAAAAAATTGGAGAAACCAAATAAACCTTGTTAAACCAAATCTACTAGAACCACGTAGTCCACTGAACGCTATGCTGATTGAAGAGGCACAAAAGAGAGACTTCGAGGGATGCACTTGCTGCACCTATTTATATAACAAGGACATTTGAACGGTGAAGTATCTACAACGAAGAAACCCTAAAATTGAACGAGAGGTGCGGAATGGGCCGTGTCCTTGTCAATTTGGGCCTTTTCTTTATTTCTTTGTTTGCTTTTTCCGTCAGCCTCTTCTTATTTAAGTTAGATGGGTGTTTGGGTTTGGAGAAAATATATTTGATTATTTTTTTAATTAAATAAATAAACAAGTATTTATTTTAAAAATTTTTTACAAATAATTGAAGAAATGAATTATTCTGTTTTCAAACACATGAAATAGATAAAACGTTCTCATTTTGAAAAATATATCTTAATTTTCTTGTATGATTATTTTCTATATGATCGTTTATATATTAAAATCGAACATTCTATATATTAAATGTTAATTTATTTAAACTTTAATTATATAAAACATGTATTTATCTTATATACACTCCACTCTATTCAATATAAAGTTTAAAATGACTTGTTTAATTATTTTAATCTAAGCATCCTTTGATTGAAAGTAAATAACTAAATTAAACTTTTTAAAGGATAAAATCGTATTAAATTTTTAAATAAAATAAAATAAATAACTAAAATGTGTAATCTAACTTTTATTACAAGGAAATTAAATTGTTTGAAAATTTTGAAAAAACAAAGGTCATAATTTTTCCGTGTTGATGAGGTAAACGAAGGTTCGAGAAAGTGGGTTTAAGGGAAGATCAGAAACAGACAGAGGAAGTGAAAAGCCAAATCAAAAATCAGTGGGCGTTTCGTTGAATCCTCGTTGTTCCGAAAACGACAAACCAAAATTAAAGAAACGCCCACAATCCATTTTCATACTCTCTCTTTCTCGTTCTCTTTCGACTCTCCAATTACATTACATAAATTTCAACACTCTCTTTCTGAAATTGCCCACCGAAAAAACCTTTCACCATGGTTTCTCGCCATTTCGTGTCGCTCTTCCTCTGTTTCCTCTGTTTCGAGATCTCTGTTTCCTCTATTCGGCTGCCCGGTGTGGACCAAGAAGCCAAGGCCACGTAATGATGATGATAATTATATTTGTGAATACACTTTTGCCATTTGTATCTCTCTGTCGTCTGATGCGTTTTAAAATTGGACTTTTTCTTTGTTTTGATTTGTGGGTGTTGGTTTTTCAGGCATGGATCGGTGCTTAGGTTGAACAGGGGAAGCTCTTCAGTTAAGTTTGATCCCACACGGGTCACTCAGCTCACGTGGAATCCCAGGTTTGACCTTTTCCTTTGTTAGACAAATGGGTCGCTTTTGTTTCTAATGCTGTTGTTAATTTTGTGAATTATGTCATGCAGGGCTTTTCTCTACAAGGGTTTTCTAACTGAAGAAGAATGTGATCATTTGATAACTCTGGTTAGATTTTGTTTTTTATAAGATGTGTTTTAAGTCTCTTCCTATTCGGTCAAAATTAATCTTAGTTCTTGTACTTTTAAAACAAGGACTGTGATCTTGGTCTTGGTATTTGTTATTATTGTTGATTTTTGTTCATCTCTATAAAACTTGGGATTGTAGCTTCAAGGATGAAACACATCAATTATGACAAATACGAAGAGTGAGTCTTTTTTAAAGTATAGGAACTAAGACCAATTTTGACCGGAAACTGAGGGAACTAAAAGATTTAATTCTTTTTGTTTATATATTTGATGGTTATGATCAATGTATTAGCAAATCAAGGTTTTAGAAAAGGGTATGTGAATGTGATCTAGGCTGGAATCTAAAGGGGTTTGGGGTCTTTGGGACTATAGTTGCGTTCTGGTTGCTAAGGCTGCATTTACATTTCTCACAATATTAAGGGTTGTGATTGAATCGTGGCTACAATTTAAAACCTTTAGCATTGGGTTTATGTGAGTTCTTTTATGGGATTGTATATCATACTATGTTCTATATCTGAATTTTTGTGATATTAGGCCAAGGACAAGTTGGAGAAGTCTATGGTGGCGGATAATGAGTCTGGTAAAAGTATAATGAGTGAAGTCAGAACGAGTTCTGGAATGTTTCTCAACAAGGCACAGGTGTGATGAATCAAAGATTATTTATTTTATGCTTATGTGAAATCATTCCAAGTTCTTCATTTGATCATGATTAATTATGTAGCTTATAGAGTATGGTTGGAGAAGTTCATATTTTAAAATTTTGGCTTGTGCTTTCATTGGAACACATAATGTTTATTGATGATGCTTGATTGTGAGAAATGTTAGAAAGTAGTTTGGAGGTTTCGAAGATTTTGCAAGTTTGATTGATCCTGGGAAAATACATGAAGATAGGTTTTTGACTTGAGTAAGTTAAATGGAAGTGTATGTAAAATGTTAATTGAATTATAATTACTAATAAAGTGAAGATGTACCATATCCAAAGTTAATATGTTTCACTCTCGCTCTTGCTAATAGCATGAAGAGTAAACTACATTTCAATGCTAGAAATGAATTGATCACTTTGTAGATTTCTCTTTTATCCTCACCTTAATTTTACGGTTTTTCAATACATATTTTCCTCAATTTATTGACTTTTTCACTTGCTCCAATGTTTTATTCATCCAAAAATGTAACAAACACTCAAGTATTTATCTGACACCTTTGGCTATTAGGTGCACTACTTTAGTTGGCGCTTCTCCTAGGTCTTGACACTTTTGAATCATCAATCTCAGATTAACATATTGGACTCAATAATATAAGTGTGATGTAATGATTGGCTCTCATGAGGAGAGCTCATCAACTTCTATCTTATTTTGTCTTCTCCATACATTAGAAAGGTCTTGCAAAGTTAATTGTGTTAAATAATCTGTTTCATGCATTTGCACATCCACCTGTGACTTCTGTAAAGCTTTTTCTTTAGGAAAATGAGGTGGTGAACATTCTCCATGTCTGTTTTGCTTGTTGTAGATGATTATAATCTAGGATAGACTTTCAGGGAGGGTTGCACTCCATTTATTATATACACTATTTAGACACTATCTCTTGTAAATGCGGATTTGGGTTCTTTCCAAAATAACTGGGAGTACAATATTCTTTACTTCAATTAATCAGTCCGCATTAAACTTTTAGACTACCTTCAGTTACTCAAACTTCTAATTACTAGATTGGCCTTTTCTAGACTTAGTTTATTATCAAGTACACAAAACCAAGTAGTTTAAGACATCCATATGAAGAATAATTACTGTCGGGCAAATTAAGCATTTATTTCTTCATAGTATTTGTTTTTCTGCATCATTATCCCATCACCTGTCTCGAAGAAAAAAGTTGCTTTCATGGAGTAGGGAGCTGCTATTTTACCAAACCTTCACTATCCAAAATTTATTTAAAAATTATAAGGGTGCCATTAAATATTGAAAACCTGCTCAATAGTTTGTGAGAATCATTGGTATGTGTGCATGTACGGAAGGCTGACACTGTCATACTAGGCAGCTATACAGACTAATGGTTTACTCTGTCAGGGCATAAGATAAAAAGAAGTAATAATTATCTCTCATGTCAAAATATTTCCTTTGAATTTATTGAGCTTAAATCTGTCAAATCATGAGATTGAGATTCCGAGAGAACGAATTTGGAGATAAAGAAAGAATTTGAATCCTATCCTGCTTGCTGTTAACAGGAGAGGTTCTATTTAATTATCATGTTTATTACTTAATATTTACAGTTGAAATAAAACTAATCGATCCACTATCTCACTAAACCAGAAACATATGTTTCCCATTCTTCTTTCTTTCATATTTTTAGTTGGTTTTATTCCAACAGTAGATTAAGTAAGAAACGCTAGAATTTGTTAATCAGGACCTTCCTTGCCTAACTCCATATATTCTTCTTTCATAGTAGTCAATGATTAGTGTGATGACTCATGAATCTAATGTAATTGTCAATAATAATTCCTCTCTCCTCCCTGAATCATCTATTACTGACTGTTGAGAAAATTAGCAAAGTTTCATTACAATTTCATATCACAATTTCGTGAGCTGAAATTTTATTCTAACAAAGCTTTGTGGCACTTGCATTTAGTTATTGATTTCCTCTTTTCTCTATATTTAATCTTTAAGGATGAAATAGTTGCTCGTATTGAAGCCAAAATTGCTGCATGGACATTCCTTCCTATAGGTTAGTAGACAATATCATTCTTTGACCTAGTTCAGTATTTGCTTTTATTTGCTTCAATTTAAACGTATCTTTATTGCATCAGAGAATGGTGAGTCGATGCAAGTATTGCACTATGAGAATGGTCAGAAGTATGAACCACACTTTGATTACTTCCATGACAAAGCTAATCAAGTTATGGGTGGCCATCGGATTGCCACTGTATTGATGTATTTGTCTAATGTTGAGAAGGGTGGGGAAACAATTTTTCCCAATTCTGAGGTAAAGATTTTCTCATGGCTTTGATTCTCGGATGTTTCCTTTTAAAGAACACCCCTAGCTCCCTTCCTTCAATCAAAAAGTAAAACGAAATCATAATCAACTTGTTTTCCTTTTCAGGCAAAGTTGTTGCAGCCAAAAGATGATAGCTGGTCTGAATGTGCTCACAAAGGATATGCTGGTATATATATTTTAGATGCTTTTACGAACTATTAGCTGTTTTGATACACTGACTTAGATTATTGTTATTTTGAACTATATCAAAGAAAGATCCCTTGAAGTCTATAGTGCATAATTTCTTGTCGTGTACATAAATAATTTCGCATTCTCCTTCTTGGTAAGATATGTTACAGGAACATCTGCAGATGATAACCATTAACTTGGCTCAATATTTTGATTTAGCCAAGTTGTGACTTCTTAAATTTCTACAAGTTGTATAAAATTATGACATTGTGCATTGATAAGACAAATTTATAGAAGCAGGAAGTTATGCCAAATGATATTTGACAATGCATGTTTCCAATTCCAACAAATTATATCAATATGAAAAATATTATCAAGTTACGCATTAAGTATTAATTTAAGTTAAATTTTATAATTGATGGGTCTGTTTGGAATTGATTTTATTTTTCTGTTCTTGAATATTGTTCTCAAAACTCAAAAAGCATAACAAAAATGGTTTTCAGTACTAAATAAACCTAACTAGTCTTTTCCTTGATGTTTCAGAGTCATTATTATTTTAATCTCTCACCTACTCATGTAATCAAACTAACCACCCACATTCCTCACGATCTAAATTCTAACCCTTTTTGTTTCTGTCATTTCAGTAAAACCTCAGAAGGGTGATGCCTTGCTGTTCTTCAGTCTTCATCTTGATGCAACTACGGATTCCAATAGCTTGCATGGAAGCTGTCCAGTCATTGAGGGTGAGAAGTGGTCTGCAACCAAGTGGATTCACGTGAGTGACTTTGAAAAACCAATCAAGTCAGTGGATGTTGGAGACTGTGTTGATGAGAACGAGAATTGCTCTAGGTGGGCTAAAATAGGTGAATGTGAGAAGAATCCACTTTATATGGTGGGTGGTGAAGGAGTCAAAGGAAACTGTATGAAGAGTTGCAATGTCTGCTCTTCTTAGGGAGCCTGTTACCTTTTTTTATTTGCTCTCAAGTGCATGTAGAAACATAATACATTGTCAAATATATATTGTATATAACATCCATTTTTGTTGTGAACTTTAACCAAGAACTCTGCCAGTACATTTCATACCTTTTTAAATTGTTTTTTCTAAGAGCAAAAGGGTCTTAGTTTTAGCCATATTCCAATGGTCAAAGATAAGAACTGGATGTACACCATTCTCTTGTCATTGTTATGTGCTCTGTCAAGAGGGTATTTGGATTGCCGATATCACTTTTCATTCATTTTGAATATAGTTTGTGTTTGAGTAAAACTTGATTATGTTATAAGTTGTTTTCACAAACTATTCTGAAGAGTTTATTGAAATAATTTTAAAACAAGTTTTGAATAGACTATAAACTATTAACATATAGAGTTACTGATATTTTTACTTATTTCAGTTAGTTATTCTCATGAAGAGTTAAATGGTTCAGTTTAAAATTTTTGAAAAATAGATCATATTAATCTAAAAAAATGTAACTTAAATTGGACTAATTTTGGTTTGAGTATTAATCTGTTTTACAAAATAATAATTATAGTTTAAAAATATTAAAATTAATTTTATTTTTAAAAAATGTGTCAAAATTAGTGACATAGATTTATAAAAATAGTTTATTTAAAAATATGGGTTAAATTAGATTAACATAAAAACTTTAGATGATTTGTTGAGTTGAGACCGAATCTATTTCATTTTCACGATTCACTCTTCTTGAATTATGAAATGTTATTGTACTAAAGTTAGAAATTTAATTGAAAGAAAGTAATAAAATTAAAAATATTTTATTAAATAAAAATAATGAAAAAAAAAAGAATAAAAATATGTTAAAAATAGGGGTGCAGAAGCAGAAGTAGAAGTAGAATTGCATACTAAATAACTAATTTTATTTTACCCTTTTTCTTATTTTTCGTACAAAACTAATGATATTATCTTTATATCATTCTACATTGTTGTGTAACAAGAAAAAAATAAACTATTTAAATAATTAATCATGTATAATTAATTATTTTTATTATCATATAATCAATTATAATTATTTTTTTAATGTAAAAAACTTAGTATGTATAAAAAAAAAAGTTGGCTTCATTCTTGTCGATGAATACATTCGGACAAGACTCTCCGAAACAAAATTCTGGTTTTTGAATTAATAAATCAAGTTTGAAATTAATGTACTTAAAATTTTTTTTCTTTAAATCTAAAATAATGAAACACTAGAAGAATTGACTTTTGATATATATATATATATATA